>JXPG01017417.1:410-12861 GCA_001015175.1 Megaselia abdita
TATATTATTTTATTAATATTTCCAAATTATTATAAATATTTAAAGCTTATTATTTTTTTTATTTTTTGTAGAGTTTGTAGAGTTTTTTAAAGATACTAAACTTGCAAATTTTTTGTAGGTCGTTTTTTTTCAAGATACAATTGCAATTTTTTGTTAATTTTTTGTTTCAAGATATTAAGCTTGCAATTTTTTGTTGAGTTCTTTATTTTACAGATATTAAACTCGCAATTTTTGTAAAGTGTTTTTTTTTAAATACTAAACTTGCAATTTTTTGTTAAGTGTTATTAAAAGAAACTAAACTCTCAATTTTTGTAAAATGTGTTATTTTAAGATACGAAACTCGTTTTTTTTTGTAAAGTGTTTTTTTTTTTAACATACTAAGCTTGCAATTTTTTGTTAAGTGTTATTAAAAGATACTAAGCTCGCAATTTTTTAAAGATACTAAACTTGCAATTTTTTGTTTTTCGAGATACTAAGCTCACAATTTTTTGTAAAATGTTTTTTTAAATACTAAGCTTTCAATTTGTTGTTAATTTTTGTTTTAAGGTACTAAATTCGCAATTTTTTGTAGAGTTTTTCATTTTAAAGATATTAAACTCGCAATTTTTGTTAAGTGTTATTTTTTAAAAGATACTAAACTTGCAATTTAAAAAAAAAAAATTTAAGATACTAAACTCGTTATTTTTGTAAAGTGATTTTTTAAAGATACTAAACTTTTAATTTTTTGTTAAGTGTTTTTTTTTAAAGATGCTAAAGTTACAATTTTTTGTAGCTTTTTTTATGATACGAAACTAGTTTTTTTTTTATAGTCCGTTTTTTTCAAAGATACTAAACTCTCGATTTTGTGTAGAGTTTTTTATTTTAAAGATATTAAACTCGCCATTTTTGTTAAAAAATTTACTTTAAGATACGAAACTCGTTTTTTTTTGTAAAGTGAGTTTTAAAAAATGCTAAACTTGCAATTTTTTGTTAAATGTTATTTTTTCAATATACTAAGCTCGCAATTTTTTGTTAATTTTTTTTTTCAAGATATTAAGCTTGCAATTTTTTTTTAGAGAGTTTTTTTGAACAAACTAAATTTACTCGTTTTTTTAAAGATACTAAACTTGCAATTTTTTTCAAGAGTTAAATGTTTGCGAAATATGAGTGTGTTTGAGTAAAATTACTCCGTTTAAAATTTTCCACAATAAACATTTGGGAATCGCGGTATTTTGTTCATACAAATTTGTTAAATTGTTTTGAATTCAAAAATTCAGTTAAATGTAGGGTTTTAAATAATGTTTCTTATAAAATTTTATGAATTTATCCCATTCTTCAAAATTGAAGATGATCAAAGTAATATCAATTCGCACGAAAACATTTTGTTTATTGCTATTTCCTGTAGAAATATTCGAACGTAAAGTCATATCCGCGAAAACCCAAAATATATCATAAATTCTAAATTCAGAAAATCGAAAAAGCGGTTTTTCTTATTTTGATATAAAATGAAAAGAAAATCAAAGCGTTGTTGAATTTTTTTAAAGTTTTTAACAAATAATACTGGGGAACTTTGCGCTTCAATTTCTCGCTTATGCAGTGTTCGTACAAAGGCTTAAAAGAGCTTATTTTTTATCATAGGACTTAAAAGGGCTTATTTATTCTTAAAATAAACTAAAAGGGCTTATTTCATAGTAATGATCAGAAATTCACATGTCCTTCTGTTTCAATTTTCTAAGCGAAGGGAAAACCACTGCGATTTTAAAAAGTAAATCTGACAAATCATTTCAAGAAGTGCTTCAAAATCCCTGACAAATTTTAAAATCCCATTATTTTTTGCAAAATCCAACGACTGTTCAAAAATTAAAAGGCTTTTTACAAAATTTCATCATAAGCTTATACAAAATGTTTTTTTTTTATGTTATTAAAAATTTGAATTTCCCAAAAACTATTTATTTATCTGGATTTTTATTTGAGAAATAAAAAATAATAAACTTCAATTTATTATCAACAAATCCAAAACGAACCTTTACTCCTATAGGAAATCATCAAGAATTAGTCAGAAGATGCAATTTAAAAGCTTATCAATTTTGTCGACTAAATTCAAGATAAAGAGTGAATGTGTAACAGATCTGAATTGGCTTACGAAATACAATGTAAAGATTGCTCAGATAAATGTTATATATCAGGCAAAATAAATAAAAAACAAGAGACTGTCGATATATCATATCAACAATAATTATGATTTTGACTTAGAGCTAAATTTAAAAGAAATATCATCGAAATTACAAACATCTTAAAAATAGGCAAAGTGGTAAATCGTCGATAATTTTAAGCGACGTATATTGGAATTTTTTTTTCCTTCCTTGGTATTTGTTGTGTTTCCAATCAGAATAAAAACAAAGAGGTTTTGTGCCGTTTCAGAGTGATTCAATCCATCTTCATTGTTACAAACAAAAAAACACAAAAGGTAAACAACAAATTTTATAAAAATTTGATTTGTTGTTGATGGAGTGAATCACGGCACGAAAAATCTTTGCGTTTACAAATATTATTTTTTATTTATTATGTCTTAACATTCTAACCAATTGCCAAAAAGGTTCGAATGATATTTATGATGATATTTTTCAGTTTGCAAAAGCATAAATTATTAAAGCACAAAATATTGTACAATTAAATATTAAAATATTGTAAAAATCATTTGTAAAAAAAGTATAAATAATATCGAAAATAAAATATCCCTTTTTTTAAATATTTCTAAAAAAAGTTTATGAATAAATGAATAAATCGAAAATAAAACAAAATGTCCCTTTTACAAAATATATAAAAACATGAATCTAAGATTAGTAAAAGAAACATTTTATTTTGAAAATTAAATAAAATGTAATTTTTTTTAAATATTTCTACCAAAAAAAGTTTTATGAATAAATTAGTAGAAGGAACTTTTAAATTAATAACAGGAAACTGAATTTAAAAATAAAAATTCTAAATATTTATTTGAAAAAATTATAAAATAATTTAAAATTAACAAATTTTCAAATTTCGAAATATTTATAAAAAAAAGACAATGGATAAATTACTATAATTAACATTTTATTTTGATAATTAAATAAAATTTCCATTTTTATTCAAGTCTTAAAAAAAGATTAATCAATAAATTAGTGAAAGGAACTTTTCAATTTATAACAGAAAAATCAAACTGAAATTTCCTTTTACAAAATATTAAAAAATATTTTTTTTTACAAAACTTATTTGATTTTTAAAAATTAAATAAAATCTTAAATTTTCAAAATATTTCTAAAAAAAGTTTTTTTTTAAATTTGTAATTTTTTTAAATATTTATAAAACAAAAATTAGTTGAATAACATTTTATATTAAAAATTAAATAACATTTTAATTTTTATGAAAAAAATAGTAAAAAAATTATATTGAAAACTAAATAAAAATTCCAATTTTTAATATTTATATGATAAAGTTCTATGAAAAAATTATAAGATAAAAAAAAGAAGTGAATAAATTACTATAATTAACATTTTATTTTGAAAATAAAATAGAATTTCCATTTCAGTACATTTCATCTCAAAAATCAAATTGAGTTTACCTGTTACAAAATATTCAAAAATATTGTTTTTCGAAAATTAGTAAAAAAAATATATTTTTTTGATAATTATAATGTTCCTAATATTTATAAAAAAAAGTAGAAAAAAAAAGTTTATCTTAAAAATTAATAAAAATTTAATTTTTCTAATTCTTTATATAAAAAAGTTCTATGAAAAAATTAGTAAAAGAAACATTTTACTAATTTTGAAAATAAAATCAAATTTCCATTCTAAATATTTATATAAAAACGTTCTATGAAAAAAAAAGTAAAAAAAAATATTTTAAAATTAAAAAATTTCCAATTTTCCAAAGTAAAATTTGAATTTTTCTAAATATTTATAAAGAAAATTAGTAAAAAAAATATTGAAAATAAAATAAAATTTCCATTCCAAATATTTCTAAAAAAAAAAGTTCTTTGAAAAATTAGTAAACAAAATTATATATAAAAATAAATATGTCTAAAAAAAGTTCTACGAATACATTAGTAAAATTAACATTTCATCTCGAAAACCACACTGAATTTTTTCTTTCGAAAATGAAACTAAATTTTCCTGTTACAAAATAAAAAAAAATATTTTGTTTTCCAAACTTAGTAAAAAGAACATTTTATTTTGAAAATTAAATAATATTAAAAAATTTCTATGAATAAATTAGTAAAAGGAACATTTCCTCTCGAAAATCCAACTTCATTTTCCTAATATTAAAAAAGATAGTCTTTTCAAAAATTAGTAAAAAAACATATTCTTTTGAAAATTAAATAAAATTTGTAATGTTTCTTAATATTAAAAAAAAAATATATTTGGTTTTCTAAATATTTATAACAAAAATTCTATGAATAAATATTAAAAGGAACTATCTATTTATTTAGAAAATTAAACAAATTTTCCATTTTAATAAAAGAGTTCTATGAAAAAATTAGTAAAAAAAAATCTGTTTAAAAATTAAATAACATTAAATTTTTCTAAAAAGTTCTATGAATAAATTAGTAAAATTACATTTATTTTCAAAAGTCACACTGAATTTTCTTTTCGAAAATCAAGTTGAATATTATTTTTACAAAATATTAAAAAAAATGTTTTCCAAAATTATTTAAAAAAAAACATTTCATTTTGAAAATCAAATTTAATTTAAAATGTTCTTAATATTTATTAAACAAAATGCTATATATTTCCTGTCGAAAATATTTTAAAAAATTGTTTTCCAAAATTATTAAAAAAAACATTTCATTTTGAAAATTAAATAAAATTTTCAATTTTCTAAATATTCAAAAAATAAAAGTGATATGAATAAATTAGTAAAATTAACGTTTTATTTTGAAAATTAAATAAAATTAATATTTTTTAAATATTATATGAAATATTTATATGAAAAATATCAATAACAAAATTTCAAATTTTCTAAGTGTTTCTAAAAAAAAGTTCTTTGAATAAATTAGTCAAAGAACATTTCATCTCGAAAATCCAACTTAATTTTCCTGGTATTTAAAATTATTTGTTTTTTTTTCTTCAAATTATTAAAAAGAACATTTTATTTTGAAAAGAAAATAAAATTTTACTTTTCATAAATAATTATATAAAAAATTAATATATAAATATTTTTTAATATCAAATAAAATTATTTTTTTTTCTAAAATAAAAAAAAATATTTTTAAAATTAAATAAAATTACAAATTTTCTAAATATTTCTAAAAAAAAGTAGGTATGTAAAATTAATATTTCATCTCCAAAATTACACTGAATTTTCCTTTCGAAAATCAAACTAAATTTTCTTTTTACAAAATATTAAAAAATATTTTTTTTTACAAAATTAGTAAAAGGAACATTTTTGAAAAATAAATAAAATTTAAATTTTTCTAAATATTTTATGAAAAAGTTCTATGAAAAAATTAGTAAAAAAATATTTTGGCAACTATTTCTAAAAAAAAAGTTATATTAATAAATCAGTAAAATACATTTTAAATTATTGACAGCTAAATCAAACTGAATTTTCCTTTTGCAAAATATTAAGAAATATTTTTTTTTACAAAATTTATTTAATTTTAAAAATTAAAAACAATTTTAAATTTTCAAAATATTTCTAAAAAAAATTTTATTTAAAATTTTTAATTTTTCTAAATATTTATATAAATTAGTTAAATAACATTTTATATTAAAAATAAAATAAAATTTTAATTAATTTAAAAAAAAAATATGTTGAAAACTAAATAAAAATTCAAATTTTTTAAATATTTATATGAAAAAGTTCTATAAAAAAGTTATAAAATAAAAAAATAGTAAAAAGAATATTTTTTGTTTTTTGGAAAATAAATAAAATTAAAAATTTTCTAAATATTTTATGAAAAAGTTCTAAGAAAAAATTAGAAAAAAAAATATTTTGACAACTAAATAAAATGTCCAATTTTAAATATTTAAGAACAAAAGTTCTATAAATAAATTAGTTTAGGAAAAATCAAACTGAAAACAAATATTTGGAAAATTTAATAAGATTTATCGAAATTCGTTTATTTTTTGTATGATTGTTATTTAAAACCAAAGTTTTTCTCTTCAAAATTTAATGAAGGATAAACTTAGGAAACGTCTACCGAAATCCAAAGTTAAAGAGTTTTATTGTCATGGTTTTACTGTCCCCAAAAATACTTGTATTTTTGAATCACAAATTGCTGATTTAAAAAAATATTATTTTATAAAATTTCTTTTCAAATTAGTTATTTTCAAAGTTTACGAAATACAGAATTCCAAATAAAAAAGACTTAACAAATTAAAAACTTAGTTTACAATTTTTTTCTTAATCTATTGTTCATAACATTATTTATATTTTTAAGAATTTATATTTTTTTTAATTTCGAAGAAAGTTTAAATACTTGTACTTTAAATAATTTTGAAAAAAATCTCAAACTAAAATAAAAAATTTAAAATTCTATATTTAAAATAAATTTTAAAAAAGCTTAATATGTTTAGGTTCTAAAAAATGTAATGCAGTCCAAGAAACCATTTAAATTTTTATCTCTATTTGAGATATAAATTAATTAAAAATAAAATATGCTCGTAAATTAAATACGCTTTCTATACATTTTACTTTTTCTTTCTTGACTACTACTAAATAAAAAATAAATTTTTAAGATTTTTTAAAAGTTGTTTTTTTAAGTTAAAAAGAAACATGAAAGATTTTCCAACAATTGTTTTTTTTTTTAGAATTCATAAAATATTGAAAGTTGTAAAACTCAACTGTGTAACTTAAGTTTGACGTCATTCTTTAAAAATAATTTGTTTCAATTTTAACAAAATTGAGAATCTTGAAAAACTTAGTATATTCTGCTCTTTTTTCAAAACCCACAACACCCATATTTAACCCGATTTAACCATTGTTTCTTTTAAAATATAAATTAAATTGTTAATACAAAATAATAATGTATTTCAGTTAACTGGATTTACGTAAATTAATCAAGAAATAAATTCAAAGGAAATATCATGTCGTTAAATTAATGTTTTTGTTGAAAAATCATCCAAACTGTTCTTGAGTGTTTCTTTTTGAAATGAAAATTAAAAAGAACCTCACAAAGATATTTAGGATGATATTTTCAACAGACTGTGTATTAAAAAAACACACCGAAAAATTAAGAAGTCCACATTAATATTGATTTATAAGTTTTTCGAAATAGGGTATCGGTTGTAGGGCAACCAATGTAACCGAAAAGATTATTTTGCTTTTCCCACAACTGCTATCCTGTTTCAAAAAACTTATAAAAACAATTTTAAATTCCAGAGTGCCTGCAGTGTGAGCCACGAGTGTAAAAGGCGAATAGAAATGCTGACCACGATCGATATCCTTGTGAAAAAGAGTGTTACTCAGTTCGTAGAGACTTTGACGATGACTATGAATTTGCTGTTGAAAAAGGCTCAAAGTCTTAAAGAGTTAATGACCGTTGTCCTTGAACACTACGAAGTTGTTACTTGTTTTTTAAAATACGACGACCATTCAGACAAAGAATTCCAAAGATTAAACACTGAGATAAAAGAACTCAAAACAGATTTCGACAGAATTCACAGTTTAATCCTTCAGTTGCACAACAACTTCGTGACAGAGGATCAACTTAATAGGGAGTGGAAGTCCTTGATGTCGGGAAAGAAATGTCCTTGCCGGGATAGATCAAGTTTTAAAGCCAAGTATTTAGTAGAAAGGATCAGAGACTCGTGGCAACACCTTCTTCGAGATCGTGCAACAAGAACTCTAACATACAACGACGAACAGTTTCACGCTCTGGAGAAAATAAAAGTCGACAGATATGGCAAACAAATCAAATCCTTATACGCGGAAGATGTCAAAGAAAGCGTTATTCAAATCGCTGATTATTTAGCCGATTGGTACAAGTTGGCGCAAACGTTTTATCTGAAGACTCAGATACTCACGAAAGACACAAGAGACTGTGATAAAAAACTGTGTAACATTCGTGAAGACATTTCTGAGCTTATGCAGAGGAAAAAGGGAAACAAACAGAGTGTTGGGGCATTGAACGGGAGAAAAGACAGCAAGAATCGGTTGGAGAATCTCGAGATTAAGAAAAAGTTGAAGGTGAGTTTTTTGTTATTTCTATATTCTTTGGAATTTTAGGTTTTTATTTTAAAAATAACTAACAAACATAATTAAACATTTTTTTTAGAAAATAAAAGTAAATAGGGAAAAAAGACCAATAAATAATAGGGCAAAACGAGTATAAGAATAGAACTTAAAATAATTGATAAATAAAAACAAGACCTAAAAATTTTGGTTTTTTCAAATTTTTCTTTGTTTTTATAAATATACATAACCAAAATAATTTAAAAATTAATACAATAAAAAAGAGCTGTAAAATATTTAAATACAAAAAAATACATTTTTGGAAAACTTAAAGGAATTTAAGAAATGTCGAATATATTTCTAAAACTTGAATATGTTTAAAAATTCCAAAAGCTGAATAACTTTTAAAAATTGTGTATTGTGGATACGAAATTATTTCTGAAAACAATATTCTTCACAAAAGCAAAGCAATAAATAATAATACAAAATATAAATAAAAAAATAATCAAATAAAAATTGTTTCAAAAATTCCAGAACTAAAGTTTATCAAAATAATAAACACAATAAATTAATAAAAATATTACTTTACAACAAACACTAAACATTTTAAATAAATACGCTTAATTTAAGAAACAAAAAAAGATAAAATAACTATAGTTTTTAATATGTCTAAAAACAATTTTTAGTGAAACATTTAAAAAAAATATATATATAAATAAAACACTCCGAAAATAGGACCATAATAAATAAGTACCATAGTAAATAATAATTTGGGTTCAGTTTATAATTTGATTCTATTTCACATAAATTTGAGATTTAAAAAAGATGGAGCAATAATTGAGAGTCAAGACAAATTTCAAATAGTTCCTCAAAATATAATTAACAAGAACACATTTTTTTCATAAAACAAACATTAAAGGAATTTTTATGAAATTCTCATTTTTTCACTTTGTTTTCTGAAGTTCTTTTCGCTCTATTTTGGATGGGATATTTTTTAGATGCTATAAAATAATCTCCAGAATAATTCTGTGAAATTTTCGCAAAAGAATGAATTAGGGCTTTCTAGAAAATAGCAATAGTGCTTATAATTTCGGTCTATTTCCGTGTTGTTCTTTTCAAGAAAATACTAAAAATAATTTTTTTTAATAGTTTTTACCAGAGTATTTTTAAAATCATCGTAACAGCATTAAAGGGAATATAATCAAATTAACTTGACTTTTTTTTCTTTTATATAGTATCTCAAATATTCTGTTTTATGGGTATAGTTGGACGGGGAATATTGGGAGGAGTTCCTATCTTAATAGGAATGGATTTCAAATTTCCATATCAAATTCTTCAACTTCAGAAAAACAACAAATACCCTCAATATTAAAAAATAAAATAAAAACTAAATTGAAAAACGAATCGGAAACAGCTAAGCCAAAAATTAAAATGTTATAAAAATATCGTATGCTAAAATTATTTTTTTTAACAAAACAAGACATTTCATCTAGAATTTAAATAAAAAAATAAAAAAAAATATGAAACCGTTTTTAAGTTTTGGAGAATATTTATTGTTTTGATAAAGGAATTTGTACATCTGCTAATTCTGTATTCTATTTTATTTTTAATTGTTGCAATTTTTTATTTATTTCTGTTTTTTTTCTGTTTTTTTATTTTACATTTGTTTTTAAATTCTTGATGGAATTTATTGTCTTAAGTGAATTTTTAAAATTTAGTTTTTATTTTTTAATATTTAGAGTATTTGTTGTTTTACTCAATTTGAATGATTTGATGTGGAATCTTGAAATCTATTAAAATTTAGATATTTCAATTACTCCTTCACAGACAACCCCTGCTCAATCATTTCCTTATAAATATCCTTAAGAATTAAAATCAAAAAATTTATAATGATATGATAAATCAAAAATAAAAAAAAAATAATATTAATAAATACAAAAAAAAAAAAAAATGAAATATTGTNGTAAAAAAATAAATTGTGTGGGTAATTGACTAAGAAATATAATAATAGAGATAAATATTATTTTAAAAGAACAAGAAAATAAAAAATATGTTTTAAAATAAATCAGTTTTATTTAAATATTCTAGAAAGAATAAATATAATTGAAAATTATAAAAAATATGTTACTACAATTATAAGGGAACAACAATAAAATAAATAGTTACTTCTACAAAGTTTAAAAAATACTAAAAGGACTCGAAAAAGCCAAAATATTATATATTAAAATAAAAGTGAAAAAAAAATCAAGGATTCAAAATTATGTTATTTTTGTGTGAATCAACAAATTTTTTTTGTGAGTTCTGTTAATGATTTATATAAAGTTTAAATTTAAGAATCAAAATGGTAACTTTAATATAAAAACATTGTTGAAACAATAAAAAGTGACTATGAATTGTCAGAAATTATATAATGATTATTGTTTCAAATCATGAATTTTTTGTTTATTTCTATCATATTGATTGCTTGAGTTATGAAGTAAAGAACATTGGTTCATCATCAACAAATTTTATAGATTGTTGACAAAAGAACTATGACTTTCTAAATTAGTCCATGATTTCTTGGTAGTAATAACTTGATTCGGTATTAGATTAGTCATTAATATTCAAAAATATTAATATGATTCGTTTTGACTAAAGATTATCGAATCAATAGAGCCTTCCGTTAGAAATATGTTTCGATTCTTTAATCTTATGATTCTTCAACTCAATTCTAATGATGTTTTTCTGTAAATTATTGTGAGTGTATGTGTGCAAATAATCAATTTTAAAATATATTGGTATCCATGAATATCTTAAATATTTGTCACTAAATTTTCTAGAAGATCTAACGTTACAATATATAATGACTACCTTAACACGCGTCAAACGTGAATACTTCAAAGTAAAACTCAAGACCAGGGTGCTCAGAGGTCCTACATTTCCTACATTTTCCAAAAATCATCAAAAAATCCTACATTTCCTACAAACTCTCTATTTCATATTGAACTTCCCTCCAGCAATCAACATCAAAATTTGAACAATACACGTAAGCCATACATCAGCCTAATCATAATGTCCCAACTTTATTTCATACATATTACTAAAGATCTTCTCCCGCATTTTAAAAATTCTTACAAACAATTCAAAGAAAACCAAACTAAAATTTAAGAAATAAATATTGATAGTTAGAAAATACTTAACATGTTCCTAAGCCCAGGACAAATTCATTGAATCTCGGTCGAAATTAATTACTGAAGTAAATCTTCCTAAATAATTTTAAATTTTGATGGCTCTAACATTTTGTTTAATTTTTTGTAAACTAAAAACTAAAATCACTGTGGATACGCTCAAACACATTAACAACATTTTTCTAAATCGTTTTCAAACGTTTTAAGGACATTTTGGAAATTAAAACAATATTTTTAGTAAAAGCTATTACTTTAAATTATTACTTTAAAACTGAGTTTTTCAATACGTTTTTAAACTTTTTGAGTTATGCAAACAAAAAATTACAATCTGAATGAAAAAAGTTGGAATTTTTTGTATATTTTTAGATTTTTTATCTAGAAAACAAAATTGAAAATTTGTATATTGGAATGATTTTAATAGAATTTATTCGAAAAAAATATGTTGTAATTAAAATAAAAAACAGAATGCTTGATTTTATTAAAATAATAATAGTCATTACAATTTTAAAATAAAAAAAATATATTTATTTAATAAAATTTAAATAGAAAGAACATTTATAAATTAACGAGAGATTTAAGATTAAAAATAATCCTTATTTTTAGAAAAAATTTTGCTCTGAAAATATTAAGGATCATTTCATAAATTAAACAAAATACTTTAAGTACTTAAATTGGAAAACAACCAAAAATTCAACAAAATTTCAAATAGTATGAATGCAATTGAATTAAAATATTTTATTTCATTAACAAATGTGAAAGTTTGCAAGTCAAAATTAACTCTTGTAAAATTATACAAATTGAATGTTTTAGATTAAATAAAGTTCAAAAATAACATTTAAATGTAAATTATAGAATGTTGAAAAAAATATATAAAACAGGAAAAAAAAACAATAAATCTATCTATATTATAAAAATCAGCTTTGTATGTTTGTGGATTTGAGGGTTTGTATGCTTGTTCCTTATACAAATCTGCAGGATTTATCCGATTTTGTAGGATGTGTTCCTTGAAATCTTGGACAGGTCGTAGGCTACTTTTCGTAACGCTACGTGAAGGTTTACGTTACGTTTTGAGCATAAACGTAAGGTACGGTTTGGAAATTTATGTTTTTCTGTTTCCTTATGATCTTCCACCAAAGACAAGATAGGAAAAATAA
>JXPG01017423.1:5677-23333 GCA_001015175.1 Megaselia abdita
ATTTTCTAAAAAGTATATAGTGTTTGGTTTTATTGAATCATACGGAGTATCTGAAAACAATTCGATTAAAAAAAGACTGTTTTTATTTTTTTGTTGGGGAAAATAACCCTCCAGATGCTATCTGGCAGTTTAGCTCTAGTTTCCTAGCACTTTTGCAGCAAAGGGAACATTTCCCTTTTTGTATGTAAAAAAAATTTGTTTACACTACATTTTTTAAATACAAATGTATGTAAACAAAATTCACACACTTTGTAAACATAAATTAACACATAATCTTATAAAACCCGATGCTTCTAAATATTTTGCTTAGATTTCCAGCTGGGTTATCGTCCCTCACATAATATATTTTGATGTAATCGCTGGTGAACTAGACAACAGAAACTTTAGAGTACTAGAACACGCCTTTAAGTCAATGGTGAGATTTTTATATGGAATTCATAAACACTATCATATGTCTCATGTTTCCAAGAACATTTTTGGTGTTGGTCTTCGCGAGTTTCTTCAATATCGGCGTCCTATGTCCATGTTTAATATTATCAAGACAAAGAATCAAGTCCGGGTTTCGAATACTTCCTGTCGTCTCCAAATATAACAAAGTCAATGTCTCAAAATATGCTGAACGAAAAATTATTGTCAAATTTTTATATAGGATTCTTAAAAAGTTGTATTTCTTTTGAATCTGAATAAACATTATTATTTAAAAAAAAATATTTCGAGAATAAATCAAGCATTGCTTCCCTATATCAAAAGATCTTTCCAACAATTAAATTCCCCAAGTATTTCGAAGATATAGTTCAATAAACGCTGAGCCAAGCTAAGACTGATAACGTACATATATTTATCAAATTTTCTTTTACTATATATTTTTAATATTCCTAAAAGAAATTAGTAAAAAGTATTCAATACATTTATTAGCTAAGAGGAATAGTCGACATAGCCCGGACGAATGAACGCTAAAGGAAGTCCAATAAATACAACTCAAACTATATGTGTGACTTGAACAAACTTCGACTTAAAACATGTGTTTGATTTATCAATAAGCTTGAAATCAATTCATCCATCCAAACACCTTACAAATCAATAGCTTTTAATAAGCAGTAACGTATAAATAAGACTTCATTGACAAATAAATAATCAGCCGAGAAAAAAAAACACTTAGTTAATTGTTTACTAATTTAATTTAACTAGTAAGGTTAAATATGCAACCCTCTAAGCCCTTTAGGACAAAACAAATGAAAACAAATATTTTTCATTCAAAACAACACACCTTTTCTATTACAGTCACATGTTTTAAGTAATTTTAAAACCGCATTTTAAAAGAGGCGCAATTCAGTAAAAATAAACACGTTTCACTTTAGATCAAACACATATACTTTTGTTTACACAATGATCATTCTTTAGAGTTTTGCTCATGCCGGCCGGTATCGATATGTTTGAGTTTATATTGGATATTCAAAAATGTATATATTATTTGTATTTGAAAATGCACGATCTTAGAAACTACCGCAACGAAATTTAATGCATTCTTTAGATTTATTAATTAATTGTACAGTTGATCTTAAAATCTGTCAGTGTAATTGATATATACACTGCTGTTTACAAAAGGAAGTATTATTATACAGTATCAAATGAAGCATCCAACAGGTAATTTCTAAGTGTTATAGTTATTCAAATATGTACAAAGAAACGATAAATACCCCATATCTAACTAGAGAATTGCCTTGTTCATTGTTATGCAAATATTGTTGTTTTCTCTTGTTCGATTAAACACTCAGAGATTTTTCTATGAAACAAGCATTAAAGCATCTCGAAATTTGAAGTATTTTTGAAACGTATAGCTCAATTTAAAATTCCATGTTTTGTAATCCATTTGGTCTTAGCCTATGATATTTTCACGAAGATTAAAAAGGTAATTTTGTATCTTCTTTTCTCCATTAAGATTTATAGCAATTTAGAAGGTAAATTTTTGTTTTCAGAAATCATAAAGAATAACATATTCATTGTAGCATTCTTTTTTTAAAATATATTTTACAATTCTTGCTATTAAACAATTTCATATCTTTTTGTTTATCTTAATAATCATAATTTCCAAACTTGATTTTAAAAGATGTTATTTGCTAAATTCAACATTTTTTTTTACAGAATTTCAATTTAAACACTATTTTCTTTCTGAGTATTAATTTGAAAACAATATTACTATTTTTTTTTTTTAATATTTTTCTGACTGATTCCAAAAAATACAAATTTTGTAAAAACTTATTAAAACATTTTGAGTTTTTTTTATAATTTTTGTTTTATATTTATTATTCTTTTAAAATTAAAATATTTTTTTTTCGATTTTGCTGCAGTGTTGTTTTAGATATTTTTTTTACCAATCAAAGACTTTTTAAAAAATTAATAAAAAAATTATATTTAAAAAATTGTATTTAAGGAATTAATGCTACATTTTAAAAATATTTTGTGCTTTCTTTTATTAATTTATATTATTAAGTATTTCGTTCTTTACATATTTTTTAAAACTCAAATATTAAACCTTTTGTAAAAATGTAGTAACAACAATTTTAAATTTAGTAACAAGAAAGTGGATTGAATATTTTCGAGAATTCTAAAAACATTAAACAAAACGTTAAACTTCCAAAATCGATATAAAACTTAGAAAAACATCAAAATATTTTTTTTTTACAAATCAAATATTTTTAAAGAAATTTTATAAAATTAAACATCTTATTAAACATTATCTATATATATTATATTAAATCAACAGTTAATATTCTAAAAATTTATGCTACATTTTTAAAATATTTTGGGTTTTTTTGTGTCCTCATTTTAGAACATTTACAACTTTCAAAATCCATATAAAATTAAAATTAAAAATAGAAAAAAAAAATTTAAAAAAGAAATATTTTAATAATAACTTTAATTTAGAATTTATTCTAAATTTATTTGTTCTTTAAAAAAACTCACATTTTTTTTAAACTCAAATATTAAAATTACAAATTTAGTAACAACAATTATAAATTTATTAACAAAAAAATCTAAATTTTTAAGAGTCCAAATTCAACAGACTTTTTAAACTTCCAAAATCCATACAAAACATTTTTTTCTCAAATCAAATATTTTAATGTAATTTGCGTGTGTTTTATTTCTTTCTGAGTACCTCAATATTCGTAACTTTATAAAACTTTCACAAAGTTCATTTTTTAAGTATTGTGTTATTTATATCTTCTTCAAAACTCAAATATTAAAATATTTTGTAAAAATTTAGTAAAAAAAACTTTTTAAATTTGTGAGAATTTTAAGATTTTCAATTTAAAAGAAAATCAAAATAGAAAAATTTTAAATTTAAAAAACGAATATTTTTGAAAATTTGGATTTTTTTAGTAGAGAAGTATTTTGTGTTTTTTTTTTTTTCAAATTTAATTTTATTATTAAAATTAATGATTTTCATGCAAATTCGTTTTAATTTGATTATTTTTCAAAAACATTAAATTTCACTGTCGCTCAGAACATTAAAACAAAAGGACATATGCCATTCTGATCATTAACTAAACAATAAGCCTTTTTAGTTTATTTTTAAGCTCTTTTAAGCCTTTGTACGAACCCTGGATATTAAGGAATGTTTGCATGACATGTGTTGTGTCCTCTGAATAGAGTCAGTAAGCCACGAGAGTGTGAAAGAAAATTTCTGACGTATTGAGTGAGCATCGAACTCAGAATCATCACCTACACCAAACAACTACCTATGTATTACCGATATAGATAAGTATATATGACACAAAATTTTCAAAGTGTAACTTAACCTAATCTTCATATATAAACAACAGAAATTCTACACCTACACAAGCTGTCGTTCATGTCGTTCAAGAAAATTTTGTAATTTAGTGGATTCATAAAATGCTTATTAGAAACGTTATTGTTGTTCGTCGTTTATTGCCGCCGCGTCGACTGGTCATCATTTTTCTATAGTAACTACATAACCCAGTCCGTAACAAGTATACGCTCCTTAAAACAAATCATTCCCAAGGTTAGGTATGTTTACTATCTAAATGATGTGAATATTTTAATAATAGCAAACACAAATAATGAGAGTGTGTGACTATTTGAATGAAATTGATAGAGGGTAATGGGGTTTTTAGATTCCTTTATTTACTATATGTTCTTTTTGTGATAGCAAACATATTGTTCATACGAGAAGGTTGGATGAGAGCAATTATCTTCGTGGATTTATTGAAATGTTCGCTAAGGTGAAGGTTTATGGGTTTATTTTATGGAAAAGGATTAAACGTGAAGGTTGGATGACAAGACTTTGTTGTGTGTGAATACACGAAGCATAACACGTTGTCCAATTTAATTTAAAGTATTATTATTTAATTATTAATACAATGAAGTTGCAAATACAGTATCCCATCTTCCAATGTGCCCTTGACATAATTTCAAATTGTCATCACAATGTTCTCTTATAGATCTCTTATCAATAATTAAATTTTGGAAAAAAAGAAAAGAACATTTCCTTTATTTTAAAATCAAATTTAAAATGAAAAGTATAAATGGTTGGAACAATATTTCTTATTTAAAGACTTTAGTAACACCCGGAATAATTCTTTACATTAAATGGGAAAAAAACACTTCAATTTTTAAATTCAATTTTTTTTTTTGTATTTAATGTTGTAGGCGCTCCATAGTAATTAAAAATTAGGTTCTGAACCTAAGTTTAATTTAATTAATTTTTTATAGTTTATACTTTGTTTTAAAAAAATCTAAAATTTTCTCTTTTTAATTGTATTATTTTAATTTAACCTCAAACATTTAAATGTGTATTATTATTTTCCAACAATTTTTGTTTTGTTATATTTCGAATTGTACAAATTTAATAACTTTATAGATTTATACAAATTA
The DNA here is from genome assembly GCA_001015175.1 of Megaselia abdita. Lineage (NCBI taxonomy): Eukaryota > Metazoa > Arthropoda > Insecta > Diptera > Phoridae > Megaselia > Megaselia abdita. The sequence goes on from JXPG01017423.1 coordinate 10,574, forward strand.
TTTGTTTCAATTTTATATTTTTTATGTATTAAATCTTTAAAACTTTAAAAATCAATGTGTAAAAAAAAAAAAAACATTTCTAAACTGCGAATCTTATTGAACTTTTGTCTGTTTTCTAATTCAAGATTTTAAAGTATTTTTTTCTATTATTCTCAATATTTTCAAAATATGTAAATTTTATTTAAGATGGTAATTTTAATCTTAAATTTCTCTTTAATTTATAACTTTTTTCTCTATTTAAACATACAAAAAATACATCAAATCTTAAACTATTTTCAAACTTTGATTATTATTTGCAAACAAAAAATATTGCATTGCAAAACCTTTCATATATAAACATTTTCAAAGTCTAAATAAAAAATCAAAAATATTAAAAAAAAAAAAAAAAAACAAAAATCTTTGTTATTTAGCTTACAAGTTTTGTATGCAATTTTTTTGTAACTTTTCAAGTAAAAAATTAAATTTGTTAAACCATTAAGAAATTCCCTAAGTAGAAATCTTATCAGAATATTAACGAATTGCATGTATAAGAAGTTTTTAAACAAACAACAACTATATATATATTAAACGTGTTGTTCTTGAAGCCAAAATGTTACGCTGAATAGAGTAATGATATGTTGGTACTCTTAATCCGCCTTGACTACTAAACNAATAAAGAGCCCTAAAAAGCCTTTATGAGCCCTAGGAAGCCTTTGTATGAACCCTGGTTGTACAGGTGCGTCAATCCTCACTTAAATCATCCCGTCATTGAACGGATTACGCAAAGCCACCAACGGAGTACTCCTCACCAATGCACGAGCCATGTAGGAGCTCAATAGCATGAGGCTAGTCATTTCATCCCCGCATTAACATCGGCGGCGACTGAAGTCTTGGGCCTAATCCAACGCTAACCCAAAAAGGAATGGTTGGACGCTGAGTGCAAACAAATGACCAGAGAGAAGAACGCGGAGAGGTAGAAAAGGGCTCGGAACAAGAAACATCAGAGGAGCTGGTACTGCGCAAAAGGAGAAGTATAAAGAAGCGATGAGAAGAGCAGTCAAGCCTTGCCAAGATAAGCGTAGACGTCACGAGAATGGCGAGATGAAACAGGTGGAAGCTTTAAGGGTAAGGGGTGACACCAGAAAGTTCTACCAACAGGTAGGAGCAATTGGTAAACGACGAAGACATTCTTGCACGCTAGAGAGAGTACTTTTCAGAACTTCTTGGCGATGTGGTCCAATAGAAACATCGGGGAGTCAAATCTCTGAGGAGGGTCGAGAGGAACTACCACCAACCTCAATCGCAGAGATTAAAGCGGCAATATCGAAGTTGAAGAACAACAACAGTTCTGGATCTGATGGGATACGAGCTGAGCTAAAACATACAGGTGAGCATTTCGTTGAGNGGTCCAATAGAAACATCGGGGAGTCAAATCTCTGAGGAGGGTCGAGAGGAACTACCACCAACCTCAATCGCAGAGATTAAAGCGGCAATATCGAAGTTGAAGAACAACAACAGTTCTGGATCTGATGGGATACGAGCTGAGCTCCTAAAACATGCATGTGAGCATTTTAATTACTTCACGAAAAATACACCACTGATCAGATCTTTATGATACGAAAAATATTGGAAAAGACATTGTTCGAAGAGCTAACATAGAGCAGCATAATAACCAAATATGTTCAACTTTTGGCGTATGCAGATGGAATTACATGTCGGATGAAGCCCCAAAAGCTAGACTCGAAGGTTCACGGTTGCTATGGTTAGATTTCCTTGAAGGAGAGCTTACATCAAACGGAATCACAAACTTGACCGCTGAGACCTCAAACCGAGAGAGATGGAGACAAATTCTGTGTAGATTCTGAATCGACACCACGGTTCAGATAATCATCATGTGTACGTATATAATTTATATCTTATTTCTTTCTGTAAACTTAATAACAAAAAAAAGAAGAAGAAGCATTTAGAATCAGAGTTTTCTTTGAATGAAAGTGCCATCTGTTGGTCTTAAAGAAATTTGTTAAATTTTTAATATCGTATCTTTATAGCAAAAGTTAAAGTTGAGGTGGCTCAAGATGTAGTAGTGATATTAAGTCATATTTACTTCTATGTGTTTACCAGTTGCTTTTATACATCAGTGCTTTAGTTTTCACCTTCGTCTGAATAGAGTCAGTGAAGCGAAGTTTACTATTTTAACGAGCGTATAAGAAGTACCCTTTTATTTCATTAACATCGAAACGACGAGGGTGGCGTTAGGTATAATAATAATGTGTGCACTGAGGATCGAACTCCGAATCGTCAGAATAATACTTTTTATAATTTTAATATACCATCGGTAGCTTAACCAGAAAATATTCCATTACACATGTAATTTTAATGTAAAGTATACGTTAATTGTTTTGTTTTAAAAAAAGAAGCTATCAAGTCGCTCAATCTGAATTTAAATCGCTGCAACAACCACACTCCAAAGTACGAAACCCCCATCAGAACAGATTGTGAGCCAAATGAAATGAAAATAATAAAATGTCATATGTGTGATTCAATTTTAGAACTGTTTTATTTTTCTTTACTTTTATATATTCCGTTTCTGTGTGGACCCAATATATATAAAGCAATTTGCATATGTGAGAACAACGTGACGTTGTTTATTAGCAGTCGCTAGACCAAACAGCTAAAAGTCCTCTTGATTTTTGATTTATTAAGATTATATAACTATAAGAATTTAATTAGCAATGTAAAGATTTTCTAGTTTTTCTTCTGTGATAACAATTCTTATCTAATTTTTTTAAAAATATTCTCAATCCATATTACTATATGCAAAAGATTAATGAATTATTTAGGAATATAAAGATGAAAATATTCAAACAACGAAAACGATTTGATTGTGTCCTTCTGTCTGAAGAAACATACCAACGCTGTCGTGTCTTTCAATTCTAATATATAACCTGCTATCGCGATATCTCGGCCCCCATCGAGTGTCTGGGGTGGCAAATCTTATCGCACTCCGCACTTTTTATTTATTTACTTCGAAATTACGTTTCTACTTTTGAAAAATACCTTTTCATTTGTCTTCACTTTTATTCTTATCATTTTTGCTCTACATTATGACCTCGAAAAATTGTTGTTTTGTTGTTCTCTATTTGAATTTTGTCACACAGAAGGATTGATGATCATGAGAGATTAATAAAAGCCCTTTAGAACTAACTACAAATTGAAACAAATGGACAGTACTCCATATATTGTTTCGAATAGTCACTCTCTTCCATCAAATTAGTCACACATTGAATAGCTAATGAAGCTGACGCCACGTTTTGACTTAATGCTCAAATTCAAGTTAGCATAAATTTACATAAAACTCGAATCCGCTGAATTCAAATTAAACTAATTATTGCTGGTATACAAAATGAGACTGGAAGACGACGCTTTCTGTTCTAGGGAAAGAAACGTCGATCGGAAACAACTGAGAAATGTTGATAGATTTCAATTACAAGTTGAAAAAAGTAGCTTGTACAAGATTTGAGTTAAATGATTATCTCACTATAAGATCTTCACAGAAAGATATTGAAAGCACATGTAAGACAAATTGATTCGATTTGTGTATTTTATCTGAATGTCGTAAAGCTTATAGACGTATCACGTGTATTAAGTAAGTTTGTTGTTTTGATTCCCTTATCTTAAAGGGAAACGGTAGTCATAGTTTAACATCCAAAAGTTACGCGATTTTTCAATATATTAACCTTTACTAGAATTGATAAGATTAACAGTAGATATAAATTTGTAGGGACTTAAGTACTCGAAATAATATCAGAAAGAGGTCGAAAATTTGGAAAACGTAACGATATTATAACGCTTGCTTTAGCAATAACGTCACCCGAAAAATAACATAATCGAAAAATTATAAAATACCCAATAAGTAATAGTAACTTAAAATCGTTATGTTGTTTATACAAGAAGAAAACAATATATAAAACTTGAATTTATAATTATTTATTTAAGAATATTAAACTTTTATAAGATAAGATAAATAATTAAACATTGCTATTTCGTGTCTTAAAAGTTTATGATTTGTTTAAATACTTTGAATAATAAATCTTTGGAATTAAAAAAATAAGGTTAATAGTCTTCGAGACGTTTATTATATTATGGTTGAATCTCAAATAATTTTTAGTTTAAATTTTAATGATTACTTTTAAAAAAAAAAAACTAAAAATACAATAAAATAATTTTAAAAATTATGAAATTAATTTTTACTTTTAAAAATAAAGACGGAAATAACGAATTAAATAACTTTATTTAAAATGTAATATATTTTTTTATATATTTCATTTGATGAGTATTCTACACATGAAGTAAGTGCGCTATCCATTTTATATATTCTGTTAATGCTGCACACATTTTACTGACAAAAAATGTACACAATTTTAATTGTTGCCAACATTCCACATGTTTTAATAAGTAACATACATACTCAAATATGTAGCCTACACAATAAATGTGTGTTGAGAACTGATCAAACTAATGTGTATGGTACATATTTGAAAGAGTATGTATTTTATTTGTATAACTACTTTTCAATGTGTATAGTACATATTTTTGTATGTATATTTCTTTTCTTATTAACTTTCACGCTGTGTAGCTCCTACTAACGTTTATGTATAGTACTGATGAAGCACAGAGTGGCGGTTATACTTACATACTGATGGTTGATGATCTACTTAAGACTAGTAAGCTTGCGCTAAGGTACTTCTGACACTATTATTTCTTATGTAGGTTACATACACTGGCAAACTAAATGTATTATATAATAATTTTTTTTTTAAATATTTCGTTTGGTGAATATTGTACACACGAACCGTACATAATTAATACGTGTTTTACATATTTATTATGTGTTTCATTTCTTCTTATTTTTTTAATGTATATATTCCAATAGAATTTTAAACTTTTAAAAGATAAATAATTAAACATTGCTTTTTTGTTATTTAAAAGTATATGATTTGTTTCAATATTATTTATGAAAATATTCATTCAGGGTGGAGGATAATTTTGTTTTTCTAATTTTGCAATTAAACATTATAAATTTTCAAATTGCATATTTTATTCAAACATTAAAAATAAATTCTTTAAATTTATATTTTTTAAATATTTTAGGTACCATAAATAATAATTGAGGAAACTAGTTTTTTCCTTTTAAATTTGTTCAATTTCAAAATATTTTTTGTTTAATTTTTTAAATTTAATATTCATTAAAAACAAAACACAATAATTCATATTATTTACAATAAACTTCAGCTTTTTTTTTAGTCATTTTTATATTTTTTAAATATTTGAATTTTATATTTTTACACCCGTAGATTTTTTTCATTTTTAAAATGTGTAAAAAATTAGCACTTTTTGATGATGTTTAGCATTTTTTCTGAAAGTTTATATTTATGCTTATATTTTTTTTCTTTTTGATTTAGACATTTTAAATAAATATTTATTTTTTGATTTGTTCAAGCAATAAAAGTGTTTAAAAATCAACAGACAAGTTTTTTGGCACAAAGTGAAGGCTTCGTTCAGTATTTTGTTCTAAAAATCCAAACTTTTTTGCAAAATCTTAGCACAATTTGCCTTCGGTGTAAACATTTTGATTTTGATAAATATTAATATGAATAACATTAATACAAGATTTTTCTTTAATTTTAAAATGTTTATTCGGTTTTTTAAGATTAGTTTTAAAACTTTAATTTTTTTTTTATATTTTACAACTATCAAATATTGTTTATAAAATATGATAAAAATAATTGTAAATAATACTCGAAAATACTTAAAAAATTCAAATATAAATAGGTAAGTGTATTATATTATGATTCAATTTCAAAAAACACAATAAATGTAAAACCAAATTATTCGTTATATCGTAACGGATCACGAATTAAATTTCAGATATTCAGATTTTTAATCAGTGTTATATGGAAATCTAAACACTGTTGAGAATCGGAGTATTAAATTAAAATTCTTCTTATAAAAAAATAACAGAAGTAGATGATTTTTGAAATGTTTTGCTTTTCATTTCATAAATTTATTTTGTCTTTGCATTCAAGTGTATTGTAAATTTAACCCCTTTTAGGAAAAAGTGGGTAAAAAATACCACCCTTTTTCTTAAATAATAATAAATAAATCTGATCTAATTTAAAATATAGAATAATAAATAAACCAATTATAAAGTGATGGTAATTATTTAAAAATTGTAAACATTTTAAATATAAATATAAACTTTAAACTGATGAGTCACTGTAGAAAAAAAAAACAGGAGGGAGAGTTCAGATTACAAATATCAATTAGAAAATATAATTCAACTAAGCTTCGGAAAGATTATAAATTATAAACCTAACCTATCACAAAATAGGCAAGTTTTATATGAGGTATTAAAATTCCAAGGTCTTCGAGATAATAAAACATAAACCAAAATTAACACTGTTATGTTGTTATAATTTTTTTATGTAGTTATTAAATATAAAATGAGTGACAAAAAGAAATTAAGGAATCACAAATGAAATCATCAAAAGCTTAAATAATGAGTAATTCAGAACGTGTAATATAGAACTATTATATCATAAATATTCATTTATAATTCTTATAAATTAAACACTAATCGAATTGAATCGAATAAATACATTACACAAAATACGTAAAAACATAAGATGCTGAACAAACTATAGAATTAAATACACCCGCTCTGAACTTGCACATACTCAGTTCGCGAAGCCGGCAAGTTTTCCTCCAAAAATGGCTAAAAGACTGCGAAGCACTACTACAACAAACTACGCATTTTCTCTGCCCGTACAGAGAGGAGAACACGTCAAAATTGTATAAATATTTGGATCTTCAAGAAAAACTTGTTATATAATGCGAGAGGCAAAACGGAACCGTTCTCCATATTCCAAAATCACTAAAACTTACTTTTTAACTGAATTACATTTATTAACAACAAAAAAACACACTTTATAAGTTTTGGTTTTCCACGTGCAACGATTACTTTTTCACAATTTTTTTGAAATATTTTTTTAAAATGTTTTCCGTTGAAATGAACTGGAGAAAGTGTCGACAAGAACTGAAAACAAAACAAAACAAGCCCCCAGAACTCTGAGTTCTTTTAATTGCTGCGCGCACAAAGAGGAATCGTAAAATCTGAAATGGAACACAATCCACTCATTATGAGTAGATTTTCGAGTGACATTTTCACTTGTATTCTTTCTTTCTCTTAGACTTTTTGATAACACAATATAGCTATACTGGCGACTTGGATCTACTAATTAGATTATATTATTGTGGTTGGTAGTTGTAGGTATATCAATATATTTTTTTTAAATATTTTTTTTTTTTTATAAAGTAATTTGGCGCTGTATAAAACTTTTGAGATTTAAATTCAAAACAACTATAAAATCATGAACATTTACTTTTATCAATTTTTAAGAATATATACATATAATCAGTTGAAGAATATTTTTGATGCAACAAGCTTCAAGAATCTTTGAAAATCAAGAAATTGAGAACTGATTTTTAGAAAAATGTCTAGTTGCTGAGACAGTTGCGTTTAAATATCACTGAACAATTTTCAAGCTCTTTCATGAATTATAGTACTTTGACTTTGGGATTCTCCACCAGGCCAAATACTTATAAGGTATTATATATTTTCAGAAATACGGATTCATTCTTTATTGAACTCAATTTACAGATTTATAAAATTCGCGGTATCTCTGATTTTGCAGTAGGTTTAGTAAGACTCTATCATTTTAACTTGCAGAGCTTTGAAAGAAAGGCTCAATAAGCAAAAGTATTGAAGAGGGAACTGTAAAACTTATGTCAAACAGCCAAGAACCACTCAGCGTCATTTAAACGTTGTTATTTCCGCAACTGGGCAGCTCTTCCAAAATCAGTCCTCAATTCCTCCATTTTCAAAGATTCATGAAGCATATTGCATTAAAAAACACCACGAAACTCGAGACCCTGATGGCATTTCGCTACAGTCCCGCCTCGGAGCTGAAAGATTCATGCTCTATGGCATATCAAACGCTATCTCATCCATACCCCCGATTGGCAGTGTAGGTCCAATGAAAGTACACCCTAGGAAAATAAGAGCAACTCTGGCCACAGCTGTGTTTCCATTTAACAGCGTCAGTCATCCACTCGTCTGTTGTTTTATACGCACGAAGAAGAAGAAAAAAAGACATTCACCGCACAATTCTTGGACAACCGGAATATTTGGAACCAACTAAATGTTGAATTTTTTTCTCGCTCCGATGACATATAAACCCGATATCAAACAACATCTACTCAAGCTTAATCTGCAAATATTATGACGTTTCAAATCTGTGAAAGTACTCCTAAGGATATTGAATTATTGTGCATAACTTAAAATGGACTTTTAACTATCAACATAATGAAAGTATTTTGATAACTCAACATTCAACAGACGAACATTTTCTTGGTTTAATGACAATTTCTGGTCTGTACTAACACAATAGAATTTAAATTCTTTTAGAAATATTTTGGACATAATATTTTGTAATGAATTGTTTTCAAGTCGAGTTCATCCAACTGCAGATGAAGACTTATTATCTCCCAACAGTTCTTCTTTTTATTTTGCTTTAAGATGATTCTCAATATTATGTTAAGACGAATGCTCATTGAATGTTTTTGTAGTAGAATATGATTTTAAGAATGGAATTTGTGAATTTGGTTAATGAATGCAATTGAGAAAGCTTTTTAATGTCATTTGTACATTTGTATTCTTCAGAACTATCTCATACATAAATCGAACTATTCCTAAGAAAAAAATACTATAAATTTAATAATAATCCTTTGCTTAATCTATATTACAAAAATCAATTGCCAGTCAATCATTGCTGATGCCTCGGAATAAAAATAAAGAAGGAATTAGCATTATCTTCGCTCATGCACCTACTGAAATCGCCGATCAGGAAAAAAAAGGAATTTTATACGAACAGCGAAAGTAGGAAGAGAAAACATTGGAAAACACAGCATTCAAGCAGAGACCATCGAGAACGGCATGAAATTGATCAGCTTCGCAGCAATGAGAGACATGGTGATAAGCAGTACATACTTCCCCTACCCCATATTCATTTGAAAACATGGAACTCACCAGATGGAGTCACAAGGAATCAAATCGACTACGTGCTTTGTGCGATATTCGCTATTCATGCACTTTGTGAGTGGTGCGAATATTGACTAAAACTTTTATCTTCTAAAAGGCAAAACGACAACCCGCCGCGTGAGTATAACATCGAAGCCTTGCTAATGCCGAGCTTCAGCTGAAGATGCTTTCAATAAGCTTCTGGCGAAGATCTGGAACGAAGAAAAGATGCCAGAAGATTGAAACCAACCTGGCTAAGACCATCACGGTAATCTCTTTCCTGAGTGCAGTATGTGTACACTTATTAAAAAAAAAAAAATGAGAAAATATGTATATTAAATTCTTTTGTCTTTTAACGGAAAAACTTTTTGAATGTTCAGTTGGTATTTGTATTTCTTGGTTTGTTGTGTTTGAGTTGCGGATACATATTCTAAAAACGTTTCAATTAACCTACATAAATATAGTTTACCTGTGAATTAATTAAGAGTACAGTATATATTGTATACAAAATATGTGTTTGAGACATCGTTTCTAGGTATAAGCTCTCTTCTAAGCCCTGGCTCTAATAGTAGTTTATAGCTTTCAAAGAAGGCCTGCAATTTACAATAATTGTTTTTGTTGAAGTTGTTAAATACAAGCTTTAATACAGGAAATCAGAGGTCGAATAAGAAAACAGAATCTATAAATAAGAGCTATTTACAATTTCAGTATAATGAAATTTGTGCTAAGAAAACAGTTGCATCAATAGCAACAAAATCAATACGATCTCATCAATTAGTTTAACTCAAGGAAAATCCACATCGGAAGTTAATTGCATAACCTTTAGTTAGAAGTTATGTCAAATCTATTCTATTTTACTCGTATATTGACTTCATTTTATTGACAGTATAGAGGTAAAATTTTGCATTCTTTTTACAATAATCATGCTTAAATTGCACTTGATGCAATTATAGCATAGGAATTGTTATTTCATTATGTTTTGTTTATTTTTTCAAATTTCTGAGAAACAAACAAGATTAACGGGAAGGTTCCGCTTAACTAGGGCTCCATCTAACGTTGGTTCCTCTTCAGAAGGTCTACTACCAAGGGTGATGGATCAATGCAAGTAGGTTTGCAAGGATTTCGTGAATCGATGAACCGAGCAAATCTTCTTTAGAGTGTTAAGCTTCCGAATCAAAATGTCAAGTTGTTGAACCGAGAGGTAACTGAACTACAGACCATAAGAAACAGTTATATTGACGCTCTTAAAATGTTAATTTTCAAAAATCTCATTCATATTCACTTGTAATTATTATGTTACAAACAGAAAAACTTTGGACTTAAAAAGATAAATCAAATCCATTCAATTTAGCTATTCATATATGAAAATAATTTCATAATTGTGGACTTGATACAAAATATATATTCTAAACCGAAGGAATCGAAGTAAACATTTCAATACCAATAATTAAAATTATGAGTTGCCTTATACTTTGACTATCTCGGGTTCTAATCCCGACATTTTATTATAATTTTTTACATAAAAAATGCGAATTTTATTCTGGTCAATGTTTAAATTTCCCTACTGCATCTTTGTGGAACTGTGGAAGAGAGTGGAATCGCACTTGATTCGAAAATGATTTAGATGGCCAAGCGAGCGGATGCCTCTTTTTGATGGGGCTCGCTAGGTAAATGGTCACATGGTGACGTGCGGAAACAACGTTGCTGTCAATATTATAACTGAATCGAAACTGAGTGTGGTCCCTCAAACTTAACTTTTGAAGTTTATTTCTCCAAAAGCTTTGTTGTGGGATCCTTGTGCACTAATTCCATCGAAAGAGCTGGTGACACTCATAGTATTTCAAAACGAAAACAAAGTGAAGGCTGAGCACTGGAAGATGGTCAAAGTCGGTCCTCCAAAACTACACGGTCAACACTTTCTGTTACAACTGAATGAAGAATCCCTACCAGTGCTGGAAACCAAAAAGTGTAGCAAAAACGTGCTTTTTTGGAAGTTGCATTGTGGAGAGAGTAATTTCGAAGCTATCTCTCTGAAAATTGGAGGGATTAATCAGAATAAAATCCCAAACGGAATCTTCTGAATTAAATTTGATATATTGAAAAAGCATATATATGATGCAATATTGTCCAAGATATCAGCTTTTTAGTCACATAGAGTATCGAGAATGAACAAAATAATGTACTATTGCTCCACTAAAATCGATGTATCTCATGAAAAAACATGTTTGAGAAGGCTCTGCGTTGAAAAAGTAATCTATTCATAATTATTACTAGCATAAATCTTACATCTCGAAGTGCCTTGCGAGATATTTCAAATCAAAGTTGAATTTTGAGGGGAAATTGACCCATTTTAGGGCCCTTACTATAAAAAGGGCTGTGATGAAAATTTCTTATAAAAACTACACAATTTCTTATTAACCAAAAACCGTTTACATAATTAAAATAGCTGTTACCTAAGTCGAATAGCATAATTTTGAAAATTACCTTTTAACAATGCATATAAACAACATAATCCTTAAAATCGGTTATTTTAAAATTTTAAGCCGAATTTTGAGAAAAAATGGACCTGTAGTAGAACTTTCACTCTAAAATAGCTGTTATAACTTGTTTTTAGAAAAACTTCACGATTTCTCATCGGCAACTACAAACTTTTTACAGAACTAAAATATCTATTGCCCAAGTCGAATAGCACCATTCTTTAAAATGACCCTAGCATCAAGCTCGATCCATTGAATATTCCATTAACTGTATTTAAAATGTCTATTAAAGATCAAAAAGTCAACATAAAAATGATTTCTTTGCAGTTTTGGATGCTTTGGAATGTTCTTAACAAAACCTCATAATTAAAAACCTAAAAAACACCTTCGAAAAAACCTTAATTTACACTACATGCTACACTGTGGAACGCAGCAATTACATCATCAGACTGTAGATTGTAAGAGGGTACCTGAAACTGTTTACAGACCCTGAGAAAGCTGATATTGTGCCTATTGATAGACCTGGTCCAAATCAACCTTCAACAATATAATCTACCTTCACATGGTATAACATCAAACCTACCTTTTGAGACTCTCGACCAACTTTTTTTAGTGACGAAAAGTGGAGTGGGCTGTAAACAGTTTTGCTCCATTTAAACCTACAGACATAATCATTCCCAAGATTCTTCAAGTTACCAGTCGCACCTCAGTCTGGTTGGTAACCATTTTTGAAGCGTTCACTCTTAAGCTACAATCGTGGCAACAGAAAATGGATTAGGAGTCAATCCATCTAAGATTGAGATGGTGCTTCTTAANTCCATTTAAACCTACAGACATAATCATTCCCAAGATTCTTCAAGTTACCAGTCGCACCTCAGTCTGGTTGGTAACCATTTTTGAAGCGTTCACTCTTAAGCTACAATCGTGGCAACAGAAAATGGATTAGGAGTCAATCCATCTAAGATTGAGATGGTGCTTCTTAACACTCACATTACCGTCATCGCTCAATTTTACAGAAAAGTGGGATTGAAGTTAATAATTCATACTCCGACTATATGACATGCACGCTTCAATTCGAAGCTTCGTTTGCGACGTGTGCAGGAGGTAACGACTAAACGATTTGTGCGGAAGTAATTATGTTGGAGCTAATGGATTTATGGTGTAA
>JXPG01017438.1:412-10895 GCA_001015175.1 Megaselia abdita
TGTACTTGGCAGATGGAAGAACATGGCTGCCAACCGAGAAGAATTGAGATATTTCCTAAATCAAGTGAAAACCCGAAAGAGGATGTAAACTACAACAAGTATAGAACGTTCGGCTTCCAGTCTGACGATTCTGAGTTAGTAGATGTCTTCATTTTACATACAAAATCAACCCTATAGTATCCCAAAGTGAACGTCACACTCGATTATGCTCTTTCATTTCACATACCTTGAAGAGATAACAAAAGAAGGAAAAGAGAATCGAGTAGAAAGTATATAACATTAATTCCACTTGATCAAGTAACTTTTTGGTTTTGACAGCATTTGTGTAAAATATTGTCAAAAAAGTTGATGGCGATGGCGTCTGGTCGACATCCAAACTTAATCACTGAGCAAACACATTAGTCGCCATTGAAAAAAAGAGTTATTTGTTCAAAAATAATTCCAAATGCATTAGGAAAAAGTTTTATAGTGAGTGAGTATTTGACTTTAGTTACACAATTACAGAGCAATTTTATTTATTTTATTTTTCATGTTGTTTCACCCTAGAAATCAATTCAATTTAGTAGTCTGACTGAAATAAATATTTGTCATGGCTACTAAATTAGCACATTTCGCATGTTCTAAAACCACTTACAACCACTTGGAACTGACTATTAGGAATTTGCTATTTAGAGTAATAAAAGTGACATAGTTTAACCCCTTTGTTGTTTGTTCTTTTAAATCTTGTTGAAAAATACTTTTGTGGATTAGCTTTTCTAGTTTGCATTATTCCATTGGGCTGTTGCTTTTTGTAATTGTATATGACTGTATGGTTTTTGATTGAGTTTAAATGTAATTAGAACGTCGATATCGGACTATTTTTATTTTATAAATTTATGTATAAAGCAAGAGAAGAACTGATTTATTTCGAATACATAAGGGCATTTAACCATCTAAAGGTTCTTTCATAAAGACATCATGTGTGGTACACCCAAAACTAAGGCTTCTGGACCTGTAACACGTTTACAGACCCAAATGATAGGTATACTGTAACTTTAGTTTGATCCAGAAGCTTGACGTACATTACCCACATCCTCAGATGGAGGAAGAAATATGGGTTCGATCCGGTTTAGTCCACGGATCAGACTTAGATAAACGGTATTCGTGCTCCAGAATCACGCACACGTTTCAGGGTAATCGTCTATACGATATGTATCGGCAAGAGGTCAAGTTTGTGGCGTCAGGGAAAGCCGGATTATCTCTGACGTAACGGAGTGGACTTCTGCGGGAACATTAATAGAAATGAGCGTCAGAGAAACATTTTTTCTGCTAATGGGAGGTCGGAACTAAGAATGAATCAGGGGAGGAAGTATTCCCACTGATTTCTTCATAATGAAGAATTCCCACTGACTTTCTTTGAATTAATACAACGGAAAATAATAATTAAATAATGTTCTGAAATCGGTAACCAGGGGATGGAGTCACGCTCACAGCTCGGCGGTCGTAAGTAGAATGCTCAAACTCTCTCTTTGTTCTTACTCTTTGTAGTTTCTGGTTCATTTGTTTTCCGCAAGGTTTCTCACTAGAACTACTTCTTTCTTTTTTTGAGTTAGATGTTAATGGGAAGAAAGAAGTAAATTCGAGTGCGGATGTAACGTTGTTTTCGAATTTGAATTAATTTCGTTTTCAAATTAGAACACATCGTAACAGTACAGCTTTTGTAACCCCAAACAATGTAGATTTCTATGGTGGGACTGATATTGATGACGATACAAGACGTCCAGCGACCACCGAAACAATTCAATAAATACAGGAGACTGTAACTGATGAAGTGGACCGGACTAGAAGAGGTTTCCATTTAATTAGCAAAAGTCCACATACCTGAAGGTTTTGTTAGCCGAAATGAACATTATGATGGCGGAAAATAAGAAAATAGACTGGCGCTTTAACTCAAAATGTTCTTTTATGATGAATCAGAGATAAATCTAAAAATAAAAGAAATAAATAAATAAAAGGGAAATGAGGGCAGCCTAAATCTTTTTAAGACCGAAGAAAGATCGCCTACCGTCTATTTCGAGAGAAGAAGAGAAAACACGATCAAGACCAGATAAAATGGCTGCTCTAGAGAAACCACCTATTTACGATGACCATGAAGTTGAACCACCTACCATCGAGGAAGACCGAATTACAATAACGCGCTGAAGAACAACAAGCGTGTTGGACTTGACAACGAAAGAAACAACAGAGAACTTGCCAACCTATACAACCACTCCTCGTTAGTCCGGAAGATGAAAGTACAGCGCGTACGGTGGCTGGGCCACAGATATTTCTGGACATTAATTGGGGTAGCAAACAAGTAGAAGATTAAAGACTGCATTGCTTTTGTTAGGTTTTTGTTCGATTAAGGAACGTATATATAGATAGAGATTTTGTTGAGATGTGTCGATGACTTCTTTTCTAAACTGCTTTGCAAATAAGGGCTCGTAAGATATTTTATACAAAGAGCAGAGAATTATCATTCCTGTTTTCGTTTAAGTTTCTCGAAGACGAATTCAATCATGAAGATATTGACAATGTTTTGAAACAATACATCCCTGAACGCTTCTGAGTTTTTGTTGGTATTAGATGGATATGCGGATTTAGATTGGTCTGGAAATTTTTAAATGTGAAAATCATCCAGTGTGTGGCGGACTGATAAGACGGAGTTCACGTAAGTAAAGCAACATTACATTGTCACAGAAGCAGAATATTTTGCCTTAGCTGAATCATGCCAATAAAACTTATACATCACCCGAACTCTGAATGAAGTGGATATGATCATTAGATCGATGTAAGACTCCTCAAAATAAAAGTGTAAAATCTAAGATTCTTAAGCACTTGTGCTTTAATTGTTGTCATATATCGAAGAGAAAAATCCCCAGAAGCAAAGTCGAACCAATTAAGTTATTAAGCCATGTGGAACTCCCCAGTTCGCCTCTTTCTAAAGCCAGAGAAAAACAGGCTCTGTCTTGAGAAAGTTCAATTCCATTACTATTAAGGATGCGTATCCACTCCTCTGATAGAAGGTCTGCTAAGCTGTCTTGAATATAGACACTAAATTAGTATTGTGGATCTTAAGTACTCGTTTAGGAAGATACTGGTGGTGAAGAAGTATAGGAAATTGCATTCAGAAGGTCTTCTCTTAAATGTCCAGCCGAAGTTACTTCTTTTGAGAAACTTACAGAGGCACTCACATCTGCCCTATTACTTTCAAATCTCGACTTTTCGCTCCCTTTCATTATCGGCGGAGTTATATGCCAAAAAGATAGGAATGTTTATGAAAAAGTTAAATATTATCATTCGCAAAAATGCAATGAAAAACAATGTAACTATTCAATTCAGGAATTTGAGTGCCCTTCGTGTGCCATTCTCCTGTGTTCAAACATTTCGAATTTCATTAAATTACAAGAATTCCAAATCAATACAGAGCCAAAAAAGGCTGTCTGATCGCTTGGCCAGATGGAGCTTAAAACTGAATTCCGGCTTGTTTTTACGGAGGTTTGCAGCTTCAAACAACATTTCCCGTCTTCCTATGGATATAAGCGGATTGTAGGGGAACCATTTCAAATTATACTTTTACTGTCAAAATTCATGTTCGCTCGGCCTTTAGTACAAGCTATACATCTCAAAGTATATCCCGTCCCACCATCGATTTAATTAACATCTTCTCCACCCTAAATGTCCTGTTTACCATCTAAAAAGAATTTGTAAGAAAAAAACTTTTTCAATAAAATCGCATTTTTCAGTATTGTTAGAGATTATTTGTTATACGTATAGCAATAAGCAACTTAGGTATAACCATGAGGATATCAGATAACTCTCTGAGACACCAAAAGATTCTTCTGGCATCAATCTCAGCTTGACATCATGCAAGAAATCAGACGAAGAATATTGCTCGCCTGATGTATGGAGCCGAATCGTGGACATTGTCAGAATCAGGTAAGAACCTTCTAGGAGTATTTGAGAGGAAAGTACTGCTTAAGATTCATGGATCTATCTGTGAAAATAGTGATTGGATAATTACTTTATACAACTATTAGCTATACCAGTTGTCACACCATTCAAATAATGGCACAGCATTAGATTCGATGGCTGGAGCATGTATACCTCATACATGACGAGGAAAATTGCTTTCACTGTTAATGTTGGGAGACGAATTTGAGATCGGCAAATACTCCGTTGGCTGGACTGTTTAGAAGAGGAGCCAAGGCTGTCATCAACTGGAGGACAATAGCTGTGGAACGAACGAACTTGAGCAAACGATTGGTAGATTATGAATCGATTAGGAGGTTCGTAAAATCATCATATGTATATGTCTGGATACAAAATAAAAACTAAATTAAATGTGGTTATAAAAATAAAATGCTAAGTAAATATTATACCTATGTTGCTCCCTACATTACTTATTCAGAGATAAGACTAAATGCAAACATCGCTCTATTTAAATTCTTCAATAGAATGAAACAGTTTTTATCAGCACGTGTAAACAATAGTTAGACTTTCTTCCCAAATGTGGTTCTGTCGTTCTCATTTTATGTTCTCTATTGTAAAGGTATACAATTATACATGACCCTGAAAATGACCTAGAAACATGAAATATCTCGATGTAATTATTCATGCAGACATGAAAAATAAAACAAGTCAACCAACAATTGCTTTTTTATTCTCGTAAAATGTCAACATATGTCAAATTGCATTACGAGGAGTGTAAAAGCTACTAAAAGCCATATTAACAATAAACATCACAAAACAAAAACTCTTCATGGAAATGTTATGCGAAAAGTTTTCCTCATGTACATGAAATATCTAATAAAAGATTACAAAGTTTTGAACTGAAAGGAAAGTGACATATAATATCTTCCTAAAATGAGAAAAAATTAATCAATCAAGACAGGTTTTCTCTATTATATATTATACGATTCCCTATTGTGCTTCAAGGTCTTCGTTTTACAAAAAGTATTTAAAACTTTTTAAAATGTTGTCGGTTTTTCTGACTAAAAATTCTTAAGAACTTTAGGCTGCCATAGTGACAATATTTCGAATTTAGCAGACATTAAGACAACATTTCATTTAAAAATTACAATGTTTAGCTAGAAATGACATAAGCGATAAAAATCTGAAAGATTAAGTCACTAGAAAATGTCTTGCTAGACGAAACAAACAAAAAAAATATATATTTTGATTTTATTATCTGAAATATAACTTACTACAAAATATTTTCTTAAATAGAATTCCAAAGATTAAAATGTATTATACTTTGTAATTCTTTGATTTTCGTATCGATATTTGACATTCACATATGAAAGAAAATCACTAGAATTCAGAACATTCACTGTTCTGTAGTGATACAACAAATATTTCTTAATGATTTTACTCTAGACTAGTAAAAAAAAGGTAATTGGTTAGAGTAGTTAACACTTTCACCTTCAATTTCGTCGATTCTGAGTTCGATCCTCGGAGTACACGTTATATTTTTTCGTAAGAAACGTTCTTTCATGTGAGTCAGAGATACTACCTGACGCCTGAAATGATAGGGTATCACAGGCTGTTGAAACTGATGTTGAAAAAGATCCTAATGTAAAGGACGCTTTCTACGAACAACTTTACATGGCTTTTGACAACAGCCTCAACTACAACACGCAAATAATATTAGGTGACCTAAATGCCCAAATTGGTTGTGAAAATGCCTACGATGGTACGATTGGGAAAGAATTCCTAAATGCTAAGAAAATTACGGAGACAAGAAGATTTCTTAAGGGCCAAAGACATAGAAACAACTGACAATCCGATTTATTAGTTTTGCGGCGCCAACAAATTTGGTCATTAGTAGTACCTTTTTCAGAAGGAAGGAAATTCCTCAAGTATTTTGGATATCCGGTCAATGAGAACCCCTTAAATAGGCTGGGATCATTTCTTGGTCAGGGCTAAATTTAGAGCCAAGATTTCAAGTAGGAGCAACATAACATCTAACACATCCAAGAAACACAACATTGAAGCTCTGAAACATCCCGGGAAGCTTATAAAATGTTCTCTCAAGAAAGGAAGCGCGTTTATTGACATTTTCGGAAAAAGAAGAAACAACACGAGGAGCCAGAAGTGAGAGAAGCAAATATAAGAACGAAAAGTTTCTGCTAAGTACTGATGTACCAATGAAACGCGGGGCTGAGTATTTTCGAGACACACTTAATGACGAGGGCGTTGAAACCGCATTGACTGTTCTGGAGAATCCACCCATTTACGAGATCTAGAGATTGGGACATCTACCATGGCTGAAGTCCGTACAGTTGTACTGTACGGTTGGGAGAAGTTAGTGGATCACATATATACCAGATCATTATCAAAATTTGGACCAATGATACATGGATTGATCAGTGGAATAGCAGTTTGATTAATGCAATTTATAAGAGAGGTGACAATACGCTATATGCTCCAATTACAGAGGAATCAATATCCTTAACGTCGCCTATAAGATTTTCAATTCCATCCTTTGTGAAAGACCGAAGTCCTAAACGACATCATCGGGAGTTATCAATGTGGCTTTCGACCACAATAGTTCAGTAAACTTTTCTAACAACACCTCAGAGGAGATAATTCGAAGAAAAGTATTAGGAAGTTAATATTTGTACTATCTTAACCACCCTCTTCGTGGGTGGCGTCAGGTATAGTCTATCCGACTCACGCGAAACAAAATTGCTTACGAAAAATTCTGACGTGTGCATTGAGGATCGAACTCAGAATCGCCGAATTGGAAGGCGAGAGTGCTAGAATAGTGAATCGACGTGAATTGAGGAGCAGATATAATGTTGAGCTTTATAGTCTGTGTACAAACGAAACTTTTGTCCAAATGATCAAAGTACAGAGATTGAGTTGGCTTGGTCATGTGTACAGAATGGTCGCCGAAGCTCCAGCTCCAAATTCGGGAAGCTTCCATTTTAAGTATTTTTAAATTTGAGGTAAGAAAATCTTATCCGATTTTTAAGTTTGATATCGCGTTTTAAAGGTACTGATGAGACCCTCAAACCCTAATCATTACTTATTTCTGTATGCAGTGGCGTAGGGAGGCGAAAAATATACAAAATTGACATTTTAGTGCATAACTTCGTTATCTGGAATCATGTATGGTCGGGTGATACATCATTTTGAAGGTACTAATGAGACCTACAAACCACCATCAACATTTTGAAGATACATGGGCGTATGAAAGGGGGAATTAAGGACAAATGTGTTTTTATGGACTTTACGATTCATGGTATGATTATCATGGTTCCTAATATACTATTTAAAGTGAGGATGGAGCCAGAGACTGTGAGTTGGGTAATTTTATAATTCATTTAAGAAAAAAAACACAAGTGCTACTACGGAACGTAGCTCTACTGCACCGCATCATTTAATTTGGATAGAGATAAATACTCAAATTGAACATAAATGTATATCCATAATTTTCTTTATTTTTACAATTTTTGTTATAATTTTACAATTATTGAAAATATATAATTAAAATTAATATTTAAAAAAAATGTTTAAAAAATTTGATTTAAGAATTTTTTAAATAAGACTTTAATTTTCGAAAATACTTCAGACTCAATATACTTAATCTCAAAAACACTAAAAATGTAAAACAACAAAATATGATGGGCTGTTTGATGGATGTAATAATGGATTGATTGATTGGAAACATTGTACTCATTGATTGATATGGATGGATTGCCTGAAGAACTGATTGATTTAGAACTTATTCATTGATTGATTAATGTATGAAATTATTGATGGTATTATGAACACACTAGTCATTAAGACTGATAAACTTATTGATTGCTGTATGGTTGTATGAATGTATGGGCTTATCTCAATATCTCAAAGAGATTTTTAATTCATTTAATTAAACCATTATTCCAATACAATAAAACCTCAAATATGTTTATTTTACTTTCAGGAGAGAATGAATGTGAACTATTAAAGAATGGACTATTGATATAATAAAAACGTTTATAGTTTAAAAGCATTTACCATTCATTTTATGACGAAGCTCATGATAAAAAATAATAAACTCGTCCAACCTCATAAATATGAAGGCATCGTCAAAAGAGAAAACAAAAACGTTAAAATGAAAAGCGGGTGCTAATTAAAAGTTTTAAAAACCTCACTTGCACTCAATTAATCTCGAGAGTTTTCTATTGAAAATATTGTCAAACAACTTATGTTTGATGAATTGACTAAACTGTACAAACAACTTGTCTGTAACTATAACAAATTTAATATGTAATACATTTTGTAAGTACTTTTCAAACTATATGAGTTCTATATGATTTAATATTAAATAAATTTACCTTGTTCATCATAACTTTATTTTATGTTATCGAATATATACTTTTCCATAATTGTATATCATTCTAAATAATCTAAGGGTTATAAGAAATTATATTGATGAAGTTTATCACACATAAAATTGAAAATGACAAATGTACAAAAGCCTAAGCATTACATACTTTAGAATATATATAGTATTTTAAATTATTATTTTACTTAAATAAATGTTCAATTATCAGAAAATGTATTTAATAATGTAACAAAAATTAAAGTGTGTTAGATTACTGTTTAAAATATAAATTTATATTTATTACTGATATTAAAGCGATTGAAAATTTGTTGGCTTAGAATCTAATCTGTGATGAACACAATACAAGAAGTATAAAAATCTACATTATTTTTATTTGCTAAACATTTCTTGTAAAATTCGAAACAATTATATAATTGAAAACTAATCATCAAACTATTACGACAAAGTTTGTGGATATAAAAGGAGACATAATAAAATAATACTATCCGTTTTAAAAAATAATCGACGAATATAAAATATATACTGTTAAAGAATCGAAAAGGAAATTTTCGATGATACTTCAAGACATCGTTATTGAGGTTTTCGTGTTCACAAAATTTTACAACTTTTTCTTCGCAATCTCATTATATTGTCAATAGCACTTGAATGTTGAATCCTTATAGATTTAAGAATCGATATAAATTCAGTATCATTTTTACACAATTTTTCGTCACAAAAATAACTTAACCGAGATGTTATGGTGGAGCAAATAAATGTACAAGAGGAATGATGAACTACTTGGTTGAACCCAACCAACCTATTCTTGCCAAGTAATAAACCTTATATTGGAAACATATCTCATGACAAAGATATGATTGTAGATTGCAGGTAAACACATAGGATGAAAACAGTCTTTAATATCAGTCACTTAAGTCACCTTTGACTCGTTGTATGAATTTAGATATTTGTAGTGTTGTCTGTATGTATGTCTTGTACAAATCTTGAAATTGAATTTGGACCAACTTCCAGAAGAGTTAGAGATTTGAAAATTTGAAAATAGGTTGTGATTATGGATGACAATGAAATATTATCTAATTTCTGGGGAACTATAGGTATCTTCCGAAGAAGTGTTCTCGAGAGAGTAACATGGCTTGGCATGGCTACCGGAATTCACCAAAGAAGACGACCCTTCTCAACTATGCACCCAGCAAGAGGGGACTGTAGAAATAGGCTGCTAGGGACATGGGGCTAGTCACCTTATTCCTGGGAATGATGACTCAAAAAATCGAAAACAAGCCACGATAAATCGCGGATTTGTGATAAACGTCCCGGAAAAGTCATGGATAGTGAGATACGGCTATGTGCATGAAACATCCCCACTCTATACTTCGTCCAATGGTAAAAGAGAAATGTGTCTTACAACGATGATTTTACAGCACTCCAAGAAGCACTAATGGAGCGTATTGTGGTTAACGAAAGGATTTGTGTACTTACTTCTTGTATCTTTTTATAATACGCGTATTATCTTCCCAAACTGATATGTCCGACTTTTTAACAAGGGTTAGCTGAAAACCCGTAAAGATGCTTTCTTCGACGAACTGGATGCATGTCTAAAACATGATGAGAAATACATCATAGGTGAATTTAATGCTTAGATTGGTTATAAGAGGATCTATAGAGATATTATTGGTATGCAACGCTTTCACAGTGAATCGTCAAAAAACGGATTGAGGCTCAGCAATTTTGCTAACGTCATGGATGTGAGATCGTATAGGGGTGGGAATGTGGACTCGAACCATTACCTGGTAGTGGCAAAGGTAAAGTCGCGAATATCGGTAGCCAAAACGGAAAAGAAAAGTGGAGCGAAAATGTGCAATATAGAAGCTCTGAAGTCGAAAGATTCGGCAAACGCGAATAAATTTATGTATAATTTATGTATAAATGTAGAAATGTTTTTTAGTAGCTATCGAGTCAAGAAAACCAAACATCATATAATTTTCATGAACATTTTTGANAGCCAAAACGGAAAAGAAAAGTGGAGCGAAAATGTGCAATATAGAAGCTCTGAAGTCGAAAGATTCGGCAAACGCGAATAAATTTATGTATAATTTATGTATAAATGTAGAAATGTTTTTTAGTAGCTATCGA
>JXPG01017444.1:1139-23602 GCA_001015175.1 Megaselia abdita
TGTTTGGTTTTCAAGCATCAGATGGAGTATCTATAAACGTTTAGATAAAAAATATATTGTTTTTATTTTTTTGGGGAAAATTACTCTTTAGATTGTAACAGGCAGATTAGCACTAGTCAGATACTTGATCTGAGAGTTCGTTTTCGGATGGTTTGGGAGAATTAAATATTTTTTGATGTAGATATAATCTTAAAAAGCTATCGATTTAAGAAAACCAAACCAAATATAGTTTTATTATTATGTTTATTTTGTTAATTTCTTTGGAAGTTTTTTTTTTATTTCTGTGTATTATATTTTTATAAAAAGTGTATTTCTTGGAGCATAATTTTTTTAGATTTTTTTTTAATATTTGTTTATTTTTATAGTTTATACATTATTTGTTTTATTTAACGAATTCAGCTTTCATTATTTAAAACTTCTTAGTTGTTGTTTTGAACCTGTAATTATTATGTAATTTTTTACAGTAAATAATCATAATAAAAATGTTATACTTTTTTTTAATATTTAGGTTATTTCCAAAGTTACTTTTTTAAGACTTTTCTATTTGGTATTGTGTTTATTTTTTGTTTTGAGAATAGTTTAATTATTTTAAGAATTTATTAAGTTCTAAAATATTGTTGTTTAGTTTCGAAATTCTTAATAATTTTTCTATTTTTATTTAGTTTTAATTTTTAATATTTGGTTGGTTTTGGAATTTATTTTATTAGTTTATTCTCTGATTAATTATTAATCGACTGGAAAAAATCAGAACTTGATGGAACCTGCTAATCTAGAAGTTCTATCGATTTTACTGAAGGCCTGACTTGAAGGTTTTCGTCACAGTCATATATTATGTTAGGGCCATTTTCAAAATGGTGCTATTCGACATAGGTAATAGATTTTTTAAAAAGGATTGGTTTTCTGCAAGTGCCAATACGAAAATGCCCTTTTAATTCTGAAATTTTGATCACAGCAATGTTTAATGTAAACGCGCTATTGCAGGCCAATTTCCCCTCAAAATTCAACATTGTTTTGAAATATCTCGCGAGAATCGAGATGTAAGAATTTATCTTCCACGATTTATGCAAGTAATAATTATGAATAGATTTAAAAAAAGCAGAGCCTTCTCGAACCTGTTTTTTTCATGAGATTCCTCGATTTTAGTGGAGCAATAGAAAATAATTGTTGTCATTCTCGATACTCTTTGTGACTAAAAAGCTGATATCTTGGACAGTATTGCAGCTATATGCTTTTGCAATATATCAAAAGTAAAAAAAAATAAAAGAACATTTTGAGATTTTTTTTGAACACCCGTTTAAATTTTTCAAAAACGGATTTTAGAATTATTCCAAGAAAGAAAAACTTAATCCGCCTTGTTTTTTTTCCGAACAAAATTACGAACGAAATTATTCATTGCCGGCGCTTTCTTCAAACAAGAGCTGGAATACTTTACTACTTTTACTCCATAACATTTAATAGCTCAAGTGTATATTATTGCAACAACTTAAGTAGTATTTTCAAATTGTATAATATTAAACAAGCTTTCAATATACTGACACACCTCACTTCATCTCATTCTGCAAAATCAACTCGCTCAGGGTATTTGCATTAAATGTAATCCTATAAAAACAATTTTCCCTAGATTACCATCGATAAACAATTCAATCATTACAGAATATACGCAATAATGTAAATGTCAAGTCGTTAATAGTTTCCATTAAATGATTCCCATCATAATGAATTCATTTCATCGCAACAGTGGAATGTTGAACCTTTATATAATCACATTGGCATCGCTCGTTCTACAAATCCATTCAAATGGATTATTCAATTTTCTAGAAATAAAAAGCAATCGCATTGATAGCAAAACTGAAAGATTTCTAAAGCAAGTTGAAAATGCTTTACGACCAGATTCTATTATCCTTGTTCCTTATCATAACTTTGAAGTTCCTTTGAAATTCAATGCTCCGAAGATGGTGTTAAAAACTAGTCTTTCAATTCCTTTGAAATTTAAGTTTCCATCCAATGTTCTCACTTTAGTTCAAGTAAATGATAGGAACAAATTCAATGCCGCAATGGTGAAGGATATCCTGCTATTCAACACTCTCTCCCACATCATAATTCTGTCGGAGAAGAAATGGGATCTGAGAACACCGGAAGAGAATCGAACGGATATCGAAGAAATTCTATCAGAGTGTTCTATGGCTAAGTTTCCGAATGTTATCGTAATGGCATTGGATGAGTTTGAAAAGACATCGATTTTCTATACGTATGACTATCTGGTTGACCAAAACGACAGAAATGGATATATATTTTATACAAGAAAAGGAATGCAAAGATCTCG
Organism: Megaselia abdita; assembly: GCA_001015175.1. Classification (NCBI taxonomy): domain Eukaryota; kingdom Metazoa; phylum Arthropoda; class Insecta; order Diptera; family Phoridae; genus Megaselia; species Megaselia abdita. The sequence goes on from JXPG01017444.1 coordinate 3,463, forward strand.
AATAATTTCGAAAGAATTTCGTGTTTCAGAAAATAACTTCTTCCAAGAAAACACGAAGAACATGCATGGAAAATCTGTGAAAATGATATTTCATCCTGAAATCCCGAAGTCAATGATGAAGATTGTGAATAATGAGCTGGAATATTCAGGATACGTTATTCAAATCATGAACACTTTTGTCAAAAGGATGAGGGGAAATCTCATTCCGATTGTAATGAAGGATATTGACAGGAACGAAGAGGACACTGAATACGAAAGGTTTGCTTGGGATTTCATGACCAGTATTGAAACTTCGGAAAGGTCTTCAGTTTTTCTCGAAAACCTCATCGAACTTCAATCGTCGTCAGATATTATAGATGTTTTTGATTGGAGAATTATCGTCCCTTCTCCGAAGCGTCTTCATGGAAGTTTTTACTTTGTGAAGCCATATCATCCTACAGTCTTCATTCTTATTGTATTTTTAATATTTTACACTCCAATTATGCTAAAATTTTCAAAGAGTCGTTCCTTTTGGGAGGATTGGACGGATTCCTTCCACGCTGTTTTTGCTCTCCCATACAGCATCAATAAAACCGGAAACAATTTGCGAGTCAAATTTGTGTTCCTCACAATATCTATCTTTGGATTTCTAATTGTAAATTGGTATTCAACTCTTTTGGGAAGCTTTGTCATGACACATATCTACGAAAACCCCATAGTAACTTTAGAAGACATTAAATCTTCTAGTTTGAAAATCGCAATAGATAAAGATGACCTGATTCATTTGAATCCTTCTTTTCCAAAGGACATATTTGATATAAAAAATCGTATTAATTTCAGAAATTTAGAAGAAACGTTTCAGACAAAGACTGGGTTTGCTTTGTACCGAGATCGATGGGAATTTTTCTACATTCCAACTATGAAATTCTGGAATGATATTAAATTTATTGAAACCAAAGTTATTTTAGGACAATATCTCCCACGAATAAAAGTTAAACCTGACTCTCCTTGGAATCGAGAACTGAACAATTATATCCACAGAGTGAAATCCGTAGGGCTTTACAACTATTGGTGTCAAAAGACTTTTGCAGATTTTTTGAATCAAACACGACCATATTTTATGAATGATTTAAAAAATATCAAAAATGTCAGAGTTCTTGATTTGGGATATTTTACTTATGTTTTCTGTATTATTTTGTCTGGCATTTTTGTTTCATGTCTGGTTTTATGTTGCGAAGTTTTCGGACTTAATTCTATCTGTATGATTCGGAATAATAATTTTTAACATGGTTTTTTTTATTTAATTTCTTATATTTTTTTTAAATTTCTTATATTTTTTTTTTATATTTTATAATTTATTTTCTTATATTTAAATGAAATTCATAACAATAAATTTTATTATAAAATTATACGTTTTTTATTGTGAAAATTAGTGATCTCAATAAAAATTTACGATTTTTATTTTCACTTTTTTTTGGGTACAAAATAGAACTTGAGTTTTCTTCTAAAAAAATTTCTTAATTAATTTATTTAGGAATTTCATTAAAAAATTTAAAAAAAATGTACATAATTTTTAGTGATTTTTTTTTGTATTAAATTGTTTACACAATTTCTTGTAAAAACTTGTCTTTTAAGAAGTCTTTTAATTGTTTAAATTAAAAAGTTTTCATAAAAATCGATACATTTTTTACCCAATTTCTTGTAAAAAATGCAAAATTATATCAATTTATGATTTTTTGTGCTGAAAAGTAAAATTCGGCATTTTTAACCAAACTTGTCTCTTAGACATTCTTTTAATTGTTTAAATTAAGAAGTTTTCTTTAAAAAACCGATACATTTTTACCCAGTTTCTTGTAAAAAAAAAATGTAAAATTAAATCAATTTATGATTTTTTGTGCTGAAAAGTAAAATTCTGCCTTTTTAACAAAACTTGTCTTTTANAAGTCTTTTAATTGTTTGAATTAAGAAGTTTTCGTAAAAAATCGATACACCTTATACCCAATTTCTTGTAAAAATATGATTTTTTTGTGCTGAAAAGTAAAATTCTGCCTTTTTAACAAAACTTGTCTTTTAGAAAGTCTTTTAATTGTTTAAATTAAGAAGTTTTCGTAAAAAATCGATACACCTTATACCCAATTTCTTGTAAAAATATGATTTTTTTGTGCTGAAAAGTAAAATTCTGCCTTTTTAACAAAACTTGTCTTTTAGAAAGTCTTTTAATTGTTTAAATTAAGAAGTTTTCTTTAAAAAACCGATACGTTTTTACCCAATTTCTTGCAAAATAAAATCAATTTATGATTTTTTGTGCTGAAAATTAAAATTCTGCCTTTTTAACAAAACTTGCCTTCTATAAAGTCTTTTTATTGACTAAATTAAGAAGTTTTCATTAAAAAACCGACACATTTTTTACCCAAATTCTTGTGAAAAAAGTAAAATTAAATCAATTTATGATTTTTTGTGATGACAAGTAAAATTCAGCATTTTTAACAAACCTTGTCTTTTAGATAGTTATTTAATTGTTTGTTTATATTTTTTACACAATTTCTTGTAAAAAATGCAAAAGGATATTCTTTTGTGATTTTTCGCGGGGAAAAGTAAAATTCTGCTGTTTAAAAAAACTTGTCTTCTAAGAAGTCTTTTAATTATTTAAATTAAAAAGTTTTCATAATAAATCGATACATTTTTCACCCTATTTCTTGTAAAAAATGCAAAAGGATATTACTTTATGATTTTTAAAGCTGAAAAGTAAAATTCTGACTTTTTAACAAAACTTGTCTTTTAGAAAGTCTTTGAATTGTTTAAATTAAGAAGTTTTCATAAAAAAACGATAAATTTCTTACCAAAGTTCTTGTAAAAAAGCAAAATTATATCGCTTTATGATTTTTTGAGCTGAAAAGTAAAATTCTGCCTTTTTAACAAAACTTGTCTTTTAGAAAGACTTTTACTTGTTAAAATCGATACATTTTTTACCCTATTTCTTGTAAAAAATGCAAAAGGATATTCCTTTATGATTTTTTAAGCTGAAAAGTAAAATTCTGACTTTTTGACAAAACTTGTCTTTTAGAAAGTCTTTAAATTTTTTAAATTAAGAAGTTTTCATAAAAAACCGATACAATTTTTACTCAACTTTTAGTAAAAAATGCAAAAGGATATCCCTTTGTGATTTTTTGTGCTGAAAAGTAAAATTCTGCCTTTTTAACAAAACTTGTTTTTTAGGAAGTCTTTTAATTCTTAAAATGGATGGACGCATAGACAGACTGACAAAGCGAGTACAAAAGGGTATTTAAAAAAACACTTATTATTTTCATGTTAAGACTAAATAATCAAAATCTTAGAAAAAAAAAGAATCTTTCCCCAGAGTAGTCAATTAGTTCAATCAACACTGAGTTCCACAGATAATGCAAGTTAGACGAGAGAGCAGATATTTGATTCAGTTACTTAGATTAATCAAATCAAAGTGAATAATTAACACAGAGCTATTCAATTAAATATAGTGAAGAAGAAATTAAATTTAATTGGATAAATTATTCTCCTTAATTAACACAAAAGCTGAAATGACACTTTACTTCATTTTAAAATGCACAAAAGGACCACAAGACAAAGTATATTTCTTTCAATCCACATCCTTTTCAGAATTAGAGCAGAAATTTCACACTAGAGAAGATTTCCCCTGGAAATTGCCAATTTTTTAGCTATTAAAAAATATAGTCGAAAATTGTACTTATATGGGAAGCAAAGTTCACCGAAGCATCTAATAAAGATAAAGGAATAGGTTTATAAAAAACATATCCTCTCTTCAACATCCTTGGGAAAGAATTTTTTCCCGGAAAATCACACAATAAAAGTAAAAGGAATTGTATTATAATTTTTCCGAGTGCCTTGGGTAAATGTAAGTTATTCTAGAGTTTGAGTGGGATATTAAACTTGAAAACAGTGTGATTGGTGCGAGGGAGCGAGCAATATAATGGTAAAGGAAAGACAGCTCAGTAAGGGAAGGAAGAGTATTAAAGCAGTGAATATTTTACTGACTGTTGTTAATAAAGGTACGATGTTTTCCTTGCTGTTGACAAGATGTTTTGCTTTTTTGAATGCGCATAAATAATAGATAAATCAATTTTATTCCAACAATAACATCAAACTCAATTTATTTTTCGATGGATGGACTTGTTAGTTCATTTATTATTGCTCTTTTGTATTTCTGTGAATGATAGAACAAGATAAGAATTCTTGAAACTTGACAGTTAGTTATTTTGACTTCTTGAATAATTAAGATTATTTTCTTTTTTAAGGAGAAGTTGGTATTACCAAGAGAGTATTATTCAAAAGTTGATGGAAATTATTGTTTTTTTATTAAAGATAACAACATTTTTTATTCATAATAAAACACACAAAAAACCAACAATTCAAAAATTAATATATTTCTTAAATAAAATTGCACGTAAAATTAGAAAATTCTAAAACATTCTACATTGTATACTAAGCTTGAGTGTACTTTTTATTTTTTAATGTGTAATGTACAACTATGTGGTAACAAAAAAAGGAGTATAATATATGTTGAGAACAATTTAACTCTTTCGACGAATTCGAAAATATTGTTACATCCATTAGGTAGCCTTAATATTGATCTACTAAAAATAATTTGATTGACATTCGTTCGAGAAAAAGCTTTTGTTTGTTAGAAGTGCTAACATTTGCCTGTCAAAATAATAGCAGAAAGACACAATTTTATGAAAAACTAGCTGGCGCAAACCACCTTCGGTGGGTCTTACTAATTTAACCGTTTTTCGTTATATAAATAAAATGCATGTGCATTTGGTTATTTATTGTGTTCGATATTTCTAATTAAAATTTATTCATTAAAATCTCTTCATAACTTATTCATCAATTTCATAACAGCAGCAATTCTACTTTATATATTTTTAATTTAAATCGATCATAAACAAAATTTTAAAGGTATATTATTTTTTTAATAACTTATTTAATAAACTTCCATTATTTTGGATGAGTAAACTGTGAATTTCACAAAAATTATATTTTTGGCTTAAAAATTTGACAGTGCATTTGCGCCCCTTTGTATTTTCTTCAAAAACATTAAAATTTAAAAATGTTGGATTTTTTTAAGGAAATCTCTTAATTTTTAATTCGTTCATTTACTTTGTTTCATGAATTGTTATAACTATCTTTATGAATTTATTATCCAATTTTTTAAAATTTTATTTAATTCTGTAAAAGTATTTATTAATATTGTGAGTGTAAAATTATTATTAATTTTTTTTTTTACTTTTTTAAAGAAAAGTTAATATTTATTATTACTTATTTGTGGTTGCTTTCTAATATTTGAATTTTTAGTGTTAATTTAAAAAAAATGTATTTTTTGTTTTTGTTATTTTTTTTTTTTATTTATTGTAAAATATTTTATTTAATTTTTATTTATTTGGTTTTTATTTTAAATCTTGAATATATTTATATTGAATATATTATATATTGAAGAAATTTTTATTTTGAATCTACTGTTTTTTGTTTCTTTTCCTTTTTGTAATTTAGTAAAATATTATAATTTATTTATTTTTGTGTTTTCTTGATTTTATTTTGTAATTATAAATATATATAAACTCTTTGAGTATTTTTTTTTGTAATATTTGTTTATTCTTGTGGGTTTTGATGAAGGAATTTTAAATTTTTTGTTTATTATTTAATTTTTTTTTTTTTTTTTTTTTTTTNGGATATTTGTTGTTTTGATGAAGCGAAAGGATTTGTTTTTGGAACCTTGGAAGCTTTTTCCATCCAAGAAATCGATTCCACAGACGTTTCTTGACTCCTCTCAAAATGTTGTCCAACGATAAACGTATTTAGCCATAGAACTTTTTCTGAAACTTCGGAGCCTTTCTATATATATTGATACTCATATTGTGAGAAACAAAACTTGGACATGAAACCGTTTCTGAAATATTTAGTATATTCGCTCTTTAAAATATAAAAAAAAAAAATCTTACATTACGTTTATGCTGAAAACGTATCGTAAACCTTTGTGTAACGTCAATGTCTAGGTTCAATGAACCTATATTGCAAGTTTGGTAAAAATCGGATAATCCCTGTAGATTTGTATAAGGAACAAACACTTAAACATACAAAACTGATTTTAAGGGTTTTTTTTAATACACTTATGTAATCGCTTTGTCTGTCTGTCCGGCCGTCTGCCGTAAACCTTTTGAAACGAAGATTTGGAGGGATAAACATTGTCCGATATTGACATGCGATACCTCATTTCAAAGGTATATCTGACTACTACAAACTGACATAAACAGAAATTTATACCAGATGGCGCTAGCACTTAAATTCTGGAAGCTTCCATTTTAAGTATTTTAAAATTTTAGGTAAGAAAATCTTATCCTATTTTCAAGTTTGATACCGCGTTTTAAAGGTACTGATGAGACCCTCAAATCTCCATAATTACTATTTGGAATTTATATATGCAGTGACGTAGAGAGGCGAAAACCCGTTAAATAAGCTATAAAAAATTGACATTTTAGTGCATAACTTCGTTATATCGAATCATGTGATTGTGTGATACATCATTTTGAAGGTACTAGTAAGGTTAATCATCTCTTATCAAAATTTTGGAAATATTTGGGAGTTGGGAAATTTTAGAGTTAATTTTATTTTTAAAAAAACGTAGTGCTACTGAGGTTTCATCTCAATTTGTTGGTAATAATTCTTTACAAAATAAGCTTCTTTGATAGAAAAGAGTCCTTAAGCTTTTATTTAAAGCAATTAGCCTTGATTACATTTTAAAATATTGTTAAAATGTTTTGGAATTTTTCTAGCTTCTACTTCGAAAACTAGTTTCCATGATGCACCAAAATATTAACTTTAGAATTCTTATTTTCCTTATCTGTGACATTTTCTAAAATGTTGTCTTCAAAATTCAAAATTTTTGTACAGAATTTTAATTTAAACACTATTTATTTTCTAAATATTAGTTTTAAAACTGGATCTTCATTACTATTATTTTATTGTATAAATTGTGCATTCCTATGAATATATGTTTTGCATTGATTCCAAAAAATGCAAACCCACTTTTAAAGAATAAAAATATTTGAAAACAAAAATTGGATTTCTAAAAAATTTAGTTTGTAAATTGCATATTTTTTTTGCTTTTTTCAAAATTTATTATGATTTTTATTTTATATTTTTCTTTATCTTTTAAAATTAAAACAGTTTTCTGTCAAATTTTCTTCAGTGTTATTTTTAATTAAACTAATTCAAAAACAATGTGTTTTTATCTTGAAAAATATTTGTTCTGTTTAGACTCTGAATTAAATATATTTAGAAATGGTAGGATCTCAAGAAGAATAATTAGTAATTCTTAGATCTGAAACATTATATTTCCTATTTTTGTTTAATTATGAAAAATATATTTTATGTTAGAAATTATAATTCTATTTTAATTGTAATGTTTTTTCCTTCTTTTGATCCGATATAACCAACCTTTCTACCTGTTTTCAACCTTTTCTAGGGTTTAAATTTTTAGAGAAAGATTCTAGTGAATTCTTAAAAGAGTTCCAATGAAAACGTTAATAATTTCTTATTTTAAGCTAACAATCGAAACCAGCTCAATGTGAACGTGTTATATTATATGCAGTTAAAAGAAAAATGTTTTATACAAGATATGTAATACATAATATGTGTATATAAACATATATATTATTTTTCTAAAAGAAAAGAATATGTAAATTAAATTTCATCATAAAAAAATGTTTGAAATTACACAGAAAAAGTTTCAAAGTATTTTCAACTTCGCAAATATCGTATTTTCTTGAAACTATAATTAAGTTTAAGTACTTGATTTTATTNCTTTATTACTTTATATATATTTTACAAAAGTTTAAAGAAACAAATTAGAAAAGTTGGAAAATCTAGACAGTTGAAAATAAATTTTAATTTGTAATTTATTTATTTTGTATTGGAAATATTTTCCAAAATTACTTTCGACAATCTAGAAAGCCATATTAAATTTTTTGACACCTTTTGAGTGGGGTATTTAATATTTATGATCGGTCTTATACTTATATTGGATATTTCGAAATATAATTCAGCAAGAACTATGTCATTGATGTTAAGATTACAGCTTTAAATTAATATTTAACTTTGGCTTTTATTAATATAAGAACAAAAACACACTGCGGGGTCGAAAGCTGCGACTGACATTTCTCTCTTGATGGAAAATATTGCGGCTAAAAATGTTGTTTTTAATATTTCACAAATAAAAATCAAGATAAATAAATAGTTTTTGGGAAATTAATGTTGAATTGAATTGAACTTCCTCAAATTGTCTTTTTAACGAAACTGTTCTTCTATGAAGTCTTTTTATTGACTAAATTAAGAAGTTTTCATTAAAAAAAAACTCATTTTTGTTTGCAATTGCTTGTCCAAAATGCAAAGGGTTACCCCTTTATGATTTTTGGTGCCCAAAATTCAACTTGTTTAAATTGCCCTTTTACAAAACTGTTCTTCTATGAAGTCTTTTTATTGACTAAATTAAGAAGTTTTCATTAAACAGACTACATTAAATCCTAGATAGTTTCATGAAATGGGAGATTCCTTTTAATCTTTCAGAATTCACCATCAAATAAAAAACATACAAAACAAAAAGATAACATAAAAACCGCGTTCAAAAATAAAACTTAAAAAGTCGCATCCTTCAACGCTTTCAGAAAACGTAAAAAAATGGAACAAGATTGTAATTAAATTTCTCCGACTTCCATGAAAAGAAAAACAGTACAAAAGAAACTAAATTAGATTCGAAAAACTGAAGACTGAAAGAAATGTACTTTTTTCCGCACCCGCACTTCTCCACCATTCATCTGCCACTTGTTGTTTTTATTTGTGATGTTCTGTAGTGAACCGGTTCGTCGAACAGTGGTCGTTGATGTTTCTCTTCTTTGCTAATGCAGTAGATTCCTCTTCACTGCTAAGTTGTCCATGAAGATTATTTTTGAAAATGTAAATTAAAATAATTTGTTCGGTTTTCTTTTTCTTATCCAGAGCATTTAAATCCACATTTTTCATTGTGGTCATAAAATTATTATCTGAGAATGATATATTTTGACAGAATTTTTGGTGGGTGGGAAGAGAATTGAAAGGTTTCTTTGAATGAAGACAAAGTGGTTGAAACTTTTCAATGAAAAGTTTGCTGTTGTTGATTTGAAAAGGATGATGTTTTATTTTTCTTTGTCTTTATTTTATTGTGGTGTTTTCATTTTTGTTTTCTGTTCACAATTAGGTGTCTGGAAACTAATAGGAACAACAGAGATCTTGACGTTATTTTTTATTATAGAATGTGATTTTTCCTATCATCCCAAAACAAAACAATTTCAAAATAACATCGCAGACCACTTTAAAAAACAATGTCAACCTGTCATCAATTGTAAAGAACAACGTCAACAGGAAATCGTTTCATAAAAGAACATAAAGGTTTTCTGTTTCAATACTGAAATTAATTTGAGAATTTATGGTTTGGTGGAAATTGCATACATTTTGGTGCTTGATATTTATTGTCATTATGATATTGATATTTTATGTCATATTTCCTAAATTTTCTCTACGAAGATGGAAAACAGGTGTAATATGATTATTTAATGGTTTGAGGAAACAAAAGCTATTTAATTAATTATTGATTTATAGACTTTCGAGAAGTGTCTGCTTAATATAAGACCATAAAATAAAATTCGTGGTTCAGTTAATTATTTATATTTTCGGAGGGATTTGTAAATTTATTACCAAGTTCCTATATTTATCATTACCAGATGGCGCTAAAGCTTAAGTTATGGAAGTTTCCATATCAGTTTTTTTTGCTAATGGTTAGTGGCAAATCGAACAAGGCTCTAGTTTACTTAAATTAAATTTTATTAAATTATTTGTTAGTGTCGGAATTTGTATTAGATCGGAGAACCTTCTTGTATTGTCAGTCAGTTTTAGCAAAAGCGGGTAATTCACGGGCAAAGATAACCTGTATTACTTGTTAAAAACTTTCTGAATTTATGATAAATTTTGGGTTTCCGCTGATGTTAAGTTACGTTTTAATATTTTTACAGCAAATAGCAATAAACACAATGATTTCGATTCAATTGACATTACTTTAATCATCTTTCATTTTGAAGAATGGGATAAATTTGTATAAGAAAGATGATTTAAAAACCTACATTTAACTGAATTTTTCAATTCAAAACAATGTAGCAAAGTGTATATTCATTAACAAAATACTGCTTCCCAAATGTTTGTTATGGAAATTTTAAAACTGTAAAATTTTACTTTATATGCAACAAACATTTAATTCGCGGCTTTCTTTAGGGTTCATTCCGAGACTCGCGGTTTTTAGAGTGTTTTTTTTTTCAAATACATTTTAAACTCGCAGTTTTTATTGTAATGCATTAATATTACAGAGATTCTAGACATTTTAGAGAATGTGCTTTTTTTATGATACATTCTGAAACATTGTGCTCTGAGTTTTGTTTTCTAAGATACATTCTGGAACTCGCAGTTTTTGTTATAATACAGTTTAGTATTGAAAAAAAAAACATTCTACAACAATCGTGAGTTCAGAATCTTTAAAAAAAACATTCTACATAAAATCACGAGCTCAGTATCTTTAACAAAAAACACTCTACAAAAAATCGAGAGTTTAGTATTTAAAAAAAATCCTCTACAAAAATCGCGAGTTTAGTATTAAAAAAAAGACTCTACATAAATCGCGAGTCCAGTATCTTTAACAAAAAAAAAACAAAAAAACACTACATAAAATCTCGAGCTCAGTATCTGTAAAAAAACACTCTACAAAAATCGCGAGTTTGTTATCTTTGAAAAGAAAAAAAAAAGCTCTACATAAAATCGCGAGTTTAGTATATTAACAAAGAAAAAACACTCTACAAAAAATCGCGAGTTTGTTATCTTTGAAAAGAAAAAAAAAAGCTCTACATAAAATCGCGAGTTTAGTATATTAACAAAGAAAAAACACTCTACAAAAAATCGCGAGTTTGTTATCTTTGAAAAGAAAAAAAAAAGCTCTACATAAAATCGCGAGTTTAGTATATTAACAAAGAAAAAACACTCTACAAAAAATCGCGAGTTTGTTATCTTTGAAAAGAAAAAAAAAAGCTCTACATAAAATCGCGAGTTTAGTATATTAACAAAGAAAAAACACTCTACAAAAAATCGCGAGTTTGTTATCTTTGAAAAGAAAAAAAAAAGCTCTACATAAAATCGCGAGTTTAGTATATTAACAAAGAAAAAACACTCTACAAAAAATCGCGAGTTTGTTATCTTTGAAAAGAAAAAAAAAAGCTCTACATAAAATCGCGAGTTTAGTATATTAACAAAGAAAAAACACTCTACAAAAAATCGCGAGTTTGTTATCTTTGAAAAGAAAAAAAAAAGCTCTACATAAAATCGCGAGTTTAGTATATTAACAAAGAAAAAACACTCTACAAAAAATCGCGAGTTTGTTATCTTTGAAAAGAAAAAAAAAAGCTCTACATAAAATCGCGAGTTTAGTATATTAACAAAGAAAAAACACTCTACAAAAAATCGCGAGTTTGTTATCTTTGAAAAGAAAAAAAAAAGCTCTACATAAAATCGCGAGTTTAGTATATTAACAAAGAAAAAACACTCTACAAAAAATCGCGAGTTTGTTATCTTTGAAAAGAAAAAAAAAAGCTCTACATAAAATCGCGAGTTTAGTATATTTACAAAGAAAAAACACTCTACAAAAATCGCGAGTTTGTTATCTTTGAAAAGAAACAAAAAATCTCTACATAGAATCTCGAGATTAGTATATTTACAAAGAAAAAACACTACAAAAAATCGTTAAAAAAAACACTCTACATAAAATCGTGAGTTTAGTATCTTTAAGAAAAAACTCTCTACAAAAATCGTGAGTTCAGTATTTAAAAAAAAATCTCTACAAAAAAATCACGAGTTTAGTATATTTACAAAGAAAATCGTGAGTTCAGAATCTTTTAAAAAAAAACCTCTCAAAAAATCGTGAGTTTAGTATCTTAAAAACATAAAATCGAATTTTGTATCTTTAAAAAGAAAAAAAAACACTCTACAGAAAATCACGAGCTTTCGAGAATGTTTATTTTCCATTTTCCAAATAGGATCTGATTAAAGCACTACTAATATCGGGAGAACCCAAAATAAATCATAAATTCCGAAAATCAAATAAGTACGTTTTTCTTATTTTGACATAAAATGAAAATGTATATTATCACTTTTTGATTTTTGTATAATAAGAAATTTCATCTCGAAGTTGAAATAATTTTATGAAATTCTTGGAAGGTTTGTAATTCAAAATCTTCTTCGGAATCATGTTTAACTCATTCTGAAAGCTTGAATGTATTGAAAATTCTTACAGCTTCCCTGCTTAGACAGGTCATGAAAATAGCAATTTGAGTTCCCATATATAAAGTCTTGGTCCCTGCTGCTTTCTGAAACAATTCATATTGACTATGTTACACAAAGAGTACATCTTAATTAACAGATAGTATGGTAAAAAACTTCAATTGAAAAAAAAAATCATTTTTTGAAAATTTAAGTGTGAAATTAAACAACACTAAGGAATGGTGGAAAATAGCGAGAGAACTTAAAAACGAGCCCTTTACTTCTGGGACAAATTTGAACGTTAATAACATTAAAGTTTATTTGAAAAGGAATAAGTTTTATAAACTGAGTAGAGAGTTATTCATGGCTGTTTTGAATAAAAGATTTGGTCTCTGGGTGAATCAACCCAAAAAATTGAACGGCTTTTGATCAAAATATTCTACAGTCGATAACATCTACAATTTATTCAGCATTATTCAATTAAAATTAGCAGAGGGTAGGTTTTTTTTTAATTTTTGTAGATTTCAAAGCTGCATTCGACTGCATTGTTGATACTGACAAGTCGAAAATCTCTTTTTCGAAGATTTGGAAGACTCTCAGTCTTTTCACCATGAAACTTCATATGGATTATATCTTCAAGACATTATTCATTTTATGATGAAAAAAGGCTACCAAATTTCTTGAGCAACAAAATAATACCGCAAAAAAAATACTAGCTCAATTAATGGTGCGAAACAGAAGCTGATTTTCGGTTAGATAGGCGGATGTTTTAGTTCAATTAGATGAGAAAAACTAGAAAATATGAAAATTTACCAGAAAAATCAAAACTACAAAAACAAAGGGACACTGAAAAGTTATACATAAAAAATTAATCCTGCTGATGGAAGTTACTGATTTGGTCAATTTAACTCCGTGTGAAAATATGCGGTATTGAAAATAAGCTGTCATTTATAGAGTATATCGCTAATGGAACTTTATAACATGAACAGAATCTAAGACGTTTTCCATCAATTAATTGGCTATAGAAAGACTGGAAGGATTACCTATTGCTGAGCCATTAAAAAAGAGAACATTTTGTGAAATTCTTAATCCAGGTAGACTGCTATTAGATTTCAATCGATTCGATTTCCACTCAATCAAGAAGAATTTTATTATTGATTTGTATTTTTTCTCGAGTATGTCCATAGGATCTCTAGCTATATTTCTGTCATCAGTCCGAAATACTCTTTTGTCTCCACTACTACAGTAGAATTTCCAATCTGCACACAATTATTTCTGGGTGATTTTTTAAGAACGTTCTACAAATATTAACATATTTCATCAAGGTATATTTTTTTTGTAAAATATTCCTGTGCCTTGCGTCATCATAAACATTTGTTGAAATATTAACCCATTTTCCTATTATAACTTTTCTAGCATCCTGCTAAGAAATATTAATTTTGAGACATTCTTCAATACCACAAAATATCGTGTTAATATTGATGTCCTTCAGTGCCAATGGAAGACTAAATTTCGGTCCAAGACTTAGTATTCTTTCAACTGGAGGAGAAAATGATAAATACTCCACAAATGTTGTTTTTTATAGATTCTAAATTGTGGATTTTTTTTCTATTAGTTGCATTTTTCAATTTGATTTTGAATGGTATTGAAAATTTTATTTTGAATTCAGTTTTCAAAGAAGAGTATAGAAAAATATAATTTTGAATTGAATATTTTATTAAATAATAGAGACTTATGGAGTAGAGGAAAAGCAATCTTAAAATGTTTAATTTGAATATGTTTTTGACAATAAAATCTGTCTAAACAAAAAAACCCTATAATGTGGTCATGGACTGCCTCAACTAGTTTATGTTTATTAAATGTGATTCAAATATATTGGGCTTTGAATGTGATTTAATTAGCAATACATTTTTTTTTTTTAGTTTTTTACGAAGTGCAAGTAAAAGTCACTTCTCTAAACCACGCAGGGAAACAGAAAGTAGGGAAGACAAAAAATGCACTTTATCCATCAACCAATCAATCTATTCTCCTACTATTCAGTGATCCATCATCATCAATACATCCAGCTATTAGTATTCAATAAATCCATCTACCAATCCTCAATAAATTTATTCATCCCCCAATGAGTCATCCCCCGACCATGTCGCGACACGTATGTGGAAACCTTATCGTCTTTTGTATGTTTAAAGACACCAGAATGTTATCTCAGTGTGACAACATTTTGATATCCTATTATATGGTAAGAAAAGTTAAGGAACGTTGTCTCAAACTAAACATGGATAGTTCTAACTTTGATATCATTTATCTCATCACAGTTTTAGATGGGCTTGTGGAGACAACAACCTTGAGATCGTTGTGCGACGCCACGGTTTAGATGATTATCATATGTATGTCTGGCCATCTTATTGCTGATGGGAGGAAACAATTTTAATTAAATTTCAAAAGTTTTAGCTCGTTTAAGAGTTAACAATTATACATATATCCTTAGACAGATCAGTTCAGCCTATATAATGCTTCACGATGCTAGTGATGAAAAACATTTTTTCTTGCAATTGATGCTGAATAGAATTGAAAAGCTCTACAAACATTTTGCTGTCTATTCGAAGAACAAAACGACAGGAAACCCATCAAAAATGAACTTAAATCCTAGAGACGACTGGCATCAAAAAGACTAAATGGATTTTCACTATCAGAAATTAATTTGAATTCATGAAGATGTATAAGGCGTGTTCAGTGCTTATGAATACACTCAAGGATCTAGTACAGATTATCAGGAACATAGTTTTCCTTTCCTTCTACCTTTTAGAAGAAGGTTAGTGTTTTTTGGAATTAAACACTTCTTGAAAACTTATTGAATCATTCTTCATTATGTTCTAATAAAGTTCTAATAAAAGACGAGCCTAAGCGTCATTCCATATATCTTGTGAAAGACTTAGTACAAATCTTATTAACATTTTCTTGTATAAGCTTTTTATTTATCAAACTCTCCATTTGTTTTTTCTGGACGGTAGTAGATCAAAATGTCCTGATTCGAATACGGAATCCTAACTGAAGAAAGACACTAAGGCTCAAAAGTATATATAGTAACTCTCTATGGTAGACTAATCAATGCTACACATTAAGAATTGTGCTGATTCACAACGTTACCTTCAGAGTTTGCTCATTTTGTTTCGTTATGGGAATCGTGGCCCAAGGAAGAGAAAACGTTGAAGAATTTGACTACTAGACTATGTAGGGAAGAAATGCGTCTTGGTGTCACAATAAGAATTTTGATACCTTATGGACTGACAACAGGCTTCCGAATGGGTTTCCGAGTTACTTCGTAAGAATGGGATTGCTCATCAAAGGACTATTCCTTATTCATAGCAGATCTATGATACACTCGAAGTGGTTGAGTGTGAAGTATTGAGCTGAGGCTGTTTGAACGGTGACAAATGTGTTGAACGAACTGGCTGCTCTACAGTTAAATGAAACCTTGGATTTTGGACCTTGTTGATGAAGAAAAGAAAAGAACCTTAAATTTATCCTTGGGGCGCCCCAAAATTTAAAAGTGCAATATAGTGGACATTGAGTTCCACCAAATAGGATTGGATTAGATTTCATGCTGAAGAAGAGAATTTTAAAGAGGTCTTCAATTTATTTAGAATGTATTATGATTTTCAGAATTAAAATAACCAAACTTAAGTTTAGTTGCAGGAGTTCAGATTATAATGGGGCAGTAAATAAGTCTGAGTTTGTATTAGGATTCAGGGCATTGTGATTAAAGTCACCCAATATTGAAAATTTTCATAGCTAGAATATTTTTTCCTTAACAATTCTCACTCTTCAAACTATTGTCTTAGGAATCTGAACTTCAAAAAAATTAATACATAATTCAAAGGAAAGAAAATAATACATCACAACAATTAACATCAACAAAGATTTTTTTACAGAGAAAAATATCATTTTCATATTAAAAAATCAGTTCCAAAAGCAGACAAATATTCAAAAGAATATATGATTTAAATTTCAGAGGAAAACCCTTCAAAGTAAACATAATTTATAATTTTAATTCATGAATTTCCGAAGAAAAAAAAATAATCTTAAAATTAAAGATATTTTTAAAAAATCACCTGTGAAAAAAAATCCTTTCCATTCAAGAACAACAAAACTTATAACGAGTTATCCTTGTTTTTTCTGGATATCTTCGAATCTCAGTCGATTTCAAAATAATAAAAAGGAAACCACACTCACTTTACACTAACAAGGAAGAGGAAAAATAATTGCTTTCTTCCTTCTTTTACACTATAGACACTTTTCTTCACATGAAAGCTTAAGAACAACACCCGGGATTTTGACAGACTTCTTCCTTTTTTTCCCGAAAGGAAGGAACGAGAACCGTTTATTATTTATGATTATTTCCAAAAAACCGTGACACACGAGAAAAAATCCGTTATATAATCTTTGAAAGATTTATGTAAATTATCGTATTCCACATTCACGATATATTTTTTCTTCCTCCTGCTCCGATTGTTGTTATTTTAGTCGTCGTCCTGAACACACATTTATCTTATTATTCCACAAGAAAAGGAAGAGATGTGTGTAATTACAGAATCCCGAGAACGGTTTGTAGCGGTTTTGTAACGGACACTTTCAAATCTACTCACGAACTGAATCGAGAAGAAAGGATGTTCTTGTACATCGGGCTTTTATCCTGAAAACGGATACATAGCGAGAGTGAAAGTGATGAAGGATTTCAGTGTATTTGTGTGAGAGGGAGAGAGCTTTTTCTTATCAGTATAGAAACCACGCGGTCGCTTATCAACTGATAAACTAAAAAGTTTTCGAGTTCAATAACCATCCCTTAACAAGTGGTGATTACAAGAAAGTTATTTTAGTTTTTCCGAGCTTTCTTAGGGTTTGTGATTCAAATATTGTCTTTTGGGAAATTTTGTTAAGCTTTCGAAGGATGGGTTTTGGTAATGGTTTTCGGTTTTAAGGGGTTTTTTAAAATATATTTTACATAAACACACAGCAACGAACAAAATTGAACTGCTCTGAATCACATACCCAATTTACCCAATTTCTTGTAAAAAATGCAAAAGGATTTTTTGTGCTTAAAAGTAAAGTTCTGCATTTTTAACAAAACTTGTCTTCTAGAAAGTCTTTTAATTGTTTAAATTAAGAAGTTTTCATAAAAAAACTATACTTTCCTTTTTTTACCCAACGCAAAAGGATATTCTTTTATGATTTTTTGTGCTGAAAAGTAATTTTCTGCCTTTTTAACAAAACTTATCTTCTAGAAAGTCTTTTAATTGATCAAATTAAGAAAATTTTATTAAAAAATTTATAATTTTTTTACCCAATTTCTTGTAAAAAATACAAAATTTTCATTTTTAAATCAATTGTTTAAATTAAGAAATTATCATAAAAACCGATACAGTTTTTACCCAATTTCTTGTAAGAAAAGTAAAATTAAATAAATTTATGATTTTGTGGGCTGAAAAGTAAAATTTCAATAAAACTTGTCTTCTAGGAAGTCTTTCAATTGTTTAAATTAAGAAATTTTCATAAAAACCCGATACATTTTGTTCCCAATTTCTTGTAAGAAAAGTAAAATTAAATAAATTTATCATTTTTCGCACTTAAAAGTAAAATTCTGCCTTTTTAACAAAACTTGTCTTCTAGAAAGTATTTTAATTGTTTAAATTAAGAAGTTTTCATAAAAAACGATACTTTTTATACCGAATTTNCAAAACCAAAGTAAAATTAAATAAATTTATCATTTTTCGCACTGAAAAATCAAATTCTACCTTTTTAACAAAACTTGTCTTCTAGAAAATATTTTAATTGTTTAAATTAAGAAATTTTCATAAAAAAAAAAAACCAAAGTAAAATTAAATAAATTTATCATTTTTCGCACTGAAAAATCAAATTCTACCTTTTTAACAAAACTTGTCTTCTAGAAAATATTTTAATTGTTTAAATTAAGAAATTTTCATAAAAAAAACATTTTTTACCCAATTTCTTGTAAGAAAAGTAAAATTAAATAAATGTATCATTTTTCGCACTGAAAAGTAAAATTCTGCTTTTTTAACAAAACTTGTCTTTTAGAAAGTATTTTAATTGTTTAAATTAAGAAGTTTTCATAAAAAACGATACTTTTTATACCGAATTTCTTGTAAAAAAATGCAAAAGGATATCCTGGTTTGAGGCCTATTAGAGGCAATAAATCATACAGCACAAATAAGGATACAAAATATGATTTATCGGTTTCCTGTGTCAAATTATAAATAGCATACCTGTAAACGGCGAAACAACATAATTAATCCATTTTGGAAATTTTAAGAGAACACAAACTTTTCTGATTAGCCGGAAATTGAGTTTAAAAATTGAAAATAAAGTTATTACAACGGGTAAATCTTAAAAAGCAAACGGCGAAGAAAATAATTAATTTGTTTAAGAAATACATAATACTAAAAACCATTATGAATATTTTAAATGTGTTAATTAGTATGCTTAAACTCCAACCTCGGATACCCTGGTTAACTTTCTTGATGAAAATTCTACCGAAATTTATTTAGTTCAAAAAGTTACAAACACTGAAAATATTTCAATAATAAAATAATTTATCGTTGCATTATAACAGAATGCTTGTAATTTGTATTTAAGTTTTACTTTTGATATCACCAACAAATAGTAAATAGAAGAGACATCAAGCATTTTATTCTTCAAATTAAAATCTAACGAGCTAGGATCACTCTATATAGTACCACAGTAATAAATGGGCTGAGGACTTTGAAAAATGTTATCAATATTTAGAAACGTGTGATACGAATAAAGTTTCAGTAATTGGAGATTTGAACGGTAGGGTAGGAACAATGGAAAGTTATTTACGATTTAGAGGAGTAACTAGAAAATTAAAGGATAGAGTAGTAAATAATGAGGGCAGAAAGATAGTGGATTTATGTAATGCTTCTCAGATCATCTATTTTTAGTGGTAGACTTTTAACTTAATGCTGAAAGCGACTAAATTATTATGGAAAGAGAATCAAAAAATGCTTACTACATTCACAGCAAATTAAGTACGCAGAGCTCAATAATGTCGATACAGCATATTGATGGTTTGATCAAAGAAGCTGCAAGAGAATTGGACCGCGCGAGCAACTCAAGAGACAGAAAATTTAAACCTATAAAGCCATGGTTTGAAGCCATGGTTTGCCAAGGCAAGGAAAATACAATTTGAGTTACTGCAAAGATGGAGAGATGGAGGGGTGACACTTCAGTTCTCCATGAGTACCAAAAATCGAATGAAGATTTAACAATTTTAGTGAGCGTAAAAAAAACAGGATTATGCTAACGAAATTGTGTATAGCCAAAAGCTCCTCTGATCTTTGGAAAGCTGTTGATGTATCAAGATTTGAAATTACGCATGCATTTTGTCCCATAACTCTAATCAGGGTTCATACAAAGCTTATCAAGTTAAAAATAAGCCTTTTAGAGCCCTTAAAATCCCACAAAACAAATAAAAAATCTCTATGGAACAAAATATTGCTTAGGTAATGTATTTTATTACTTTGGCATTACTTTCTTACTTTAGAGAGATTTACATATTACATATATAACAGTTTTATTTTTACTTTATTTTAAACCATTCCACAATATTCTCTTTTAAATTGTATTATTACCTTAAAAATTCAATTTATATTATTATTTTCAAAACATTTGTTTTTTTTTTTTTTTATATTTTGAATTGTAAAAATAAAATAATTTTGTGTATTAAAAACAAAAAAACAAACAAATA
>JXPG01017449.1:2327-14661 GCA_001015175.1 Megaselia abdita
ACTCTGTATATTAAAAAGCAGAATGATAGATCTTTTGTTTATGTAATTTTTTATGTTTAAATAGAAATTAAAATTAATTTATTTTTCAAAACATTCTTTATTTTTTTTTCACAAAATTACATATTTTTAAGATATTAAGAATAATTAAAATATCAAAATATGATAATTTAAGATCTTTAATTACAAAACAAACAAAAATTAAGTAAAATTTCAAATACTGAAAATTCTAGGGGTGGTATTGGAATAAAGGATTAATTTTGATCGGGTATGGGCATCGTTAGGATAGCCATCTTCAAAAATTATAACGTTATTTAATTCAAGATTAAATCATAATATATATAATCTATTTATATCTTTGAACTCTGAAGTATTTTCGAGTATATTTTTAAAGTATTATTTACAAAAATGTATATCATAATTTTTAAACAATATTTAAGTTGTAAAATTTAAAAAAAAATATAGCTTTTTAAAAAACAATGGAGATTTATGTTTTATGTTAAATTTAATTATCTTTCCATACTATAATTTAGAAAAATATTTAAAAACTAAGCGAATAAACATTTCTAAATTAAAGAATAATTTGAATTTCTTTTAAAAAGTTCAAAATAAGTATTTTCTTAAAATGTGATTTATGCACACAAAATAAAACGCCTCTAGAATTAAAAGAAAAAGAGAATCAAAGTGGAAAAAAATTCATTGAAAAAGTACCCCAAAAATCGTATTTGAAAAACGTTTTTAAATTTCAGTGAAATTAAATTGAAAAATAGAGATCGTCGCTTAAAATAAAGAAGCAAATATTTGATTCTTCAAAAACGATTGAAGAAGAATACTTGAAATAGAGAGAACGTATATGATTCATCAAAAAACAATTGAGAAATGTAGTAATATAGTTCAAAATGTAAGTGTTGAATGTTTGAAGTTTTTTCTAGAACTGAATATTTTATTTAAATTTGAAATGTCAAAAAGAACAAATGAAGCATTGATTAAATATAAAAAAGTAAATACAGAAGATTTAAGCTTCCATCATCCTACAGAAATATTTGGAATATAGAGATTCAGTGGACTCTACTTGGGAAGTATTACCTTATCTTTCAAAAGATCTTTTTTAATTTTAATTCAATATTCTTTAAATGAACTACTACTATGATTCTTGACTCATTTTGAGAATAGATATTTCCAAAGTTCACTTTTTCAAAGTTTATTTAACAACAAAAGTCTCGGCTTTCAAATATTTTGATCTTTGAATTTTTAGAGTCATTTTATTTTGTGTGTGTAATATTTATCTTAATCAAAATGTTTAAAAATATAAAATTCTAATATCTTAAGAATATCAAAATACATTTTTAAAATAACTAAAGATAGCTCAAGATTTTTGGAAATAATATCAATTATTATGTTAAACCTGGATAATAAAATTATTTACTTTCAAAAATATAGAATTCAAAAAAATGTCAAATAACAAATTTACTCAATTAATATTTATCATAATCAAAATATTTAAAAATATAAATTTCAAGATCTTAGTTTTAATCTTTGTTGTCTTCAAAATAAAATATGCAATTCGAAAATTTATAATGTTTAATTGAAAAATTTAGAAAAACAAAATGATCATTCATTATAAATGAATGTTTAAAGATTCTAAAGCTTCATGATTACAAAATTTCATAAATAATATTGAAATAAATCATGCTCTTTTACATAACAAAAAAGCAATGTAATGTTTATCAATGTAATTTATCTTAAAAAAAATTAGAATTCTTGAGCTTCACAATTTTTTTTAAATTTGTGTAATTTTGAAAGTGTTACATTTTTTTGTAAAGTTCCGAAATATTGTTGAAATTGCAATCTCTAAATCTCAATGTCAAATTCAATTTTTAAAACTGGTCTAATTTTTAAAGTTTCACTATTCGAGCTCATTCTTGTTTTTATTTGATATTACTTTGTACTTTTAAGAACCCTGTTTAATACATCAACAAATTATGGTAAAATACAAAATAATGCAAATTTGAATAATAATTTTTCTTTACAGTATTTTAAAGAGATGTTTTTTTAAATTGTCTAAAACTAATTTTTTTTGATTTGTTTTAAATTTGTATAAATCTACAATTGTTACAATTTGAAATACTATAACAAACAAATCTTTGGTTTTAAATAAGGTTAAATAACATTTCTCTTTTAAACTGTTAATAATACAGTTTGAAAGAGAAAATTATAGAATTTTTAAAAACAAAGTATAAACTATAAGCAACATTTCTTTTAAAAACAAAATTAATTCAATTGTAAAAACTTGCCTAATTTTCAAAGTTTCATTATGAATTACATTTTTTTTTAACGTTGGAAGTTTTACATACGAAAGAAAGGTTTGTTTTTGGCAATTTTATTTGTTTGAAAATTGTATAATTCTACAAAGTTATTTAATTGTTACAATTCGAAAGATAACATAAATGTGTTTTAAAATAATAATAATACAAATTGAAATGTTTAGGTTAAATAAAATTAAACAATACAATTTAAAAGAACAAATTATAATTGAAAAACAAAAAAATTACATTAACAAAAATTAAACTTTAAGAGTTTGACTATTAGTTTGGTAGGGCTAATTTTATGTATTTTTTTTGGATCAGTATATATAAAAATTGATAATTTTTAATTTGAAACTTCTGTATGAACTGTAATATGCATCGAAAAATATTTGTTTACGTAGTGCTATTTATATTTGTTTTGAGGATTTGCTAGTACTCTAAAAGGCTTATTTTTGACTTGATTAGCACAAATTGTGTACTGAGAGTACCCTTCACTTTGTGCTAAAAATCACACAAAAGTGTGGACAATTTTAAATTGTTAAATTCAAAAAATCCACACTTTAACATTTTAAAATTGCTAAATAAAAAAAAACAGCACTTTGTGTACACTTTTAACCAAAAATGTTAAAGATCCACAAAAAGTGCTAATTTTTTACACATTTTAAACATGATAAAAATCTGCACTTTTATGTTAAACAAATCTGCACTTTTTTCTCTCGTTGTTTTCGCTTTTGTAATCTATTTTAATATAAAAATATGAATTTTCAAATATAGGAAAATGTTTGGAGTATTTTATATATTAACTTGTGTCTCATTTGAAAGGAAAAAAGCAAATTTCCATGTTTATTGCATTTTATACAATACGTTTTTAAAACGAATAAAAATATTTGAGTAGCTCTTATGAAATGATAGCTTCCCGCCTTCCCCTGTTCCAACATTTCTTCCATTCACTTAAAAAAAAACTTTCAAAAAATAACAAACAAATATTTCCAGCAAGAGCAACTTCAACACCATGAAAATCAAGCGATTCAATTAGAGAATAGTCTGGAGGAGCACAAATCGAACTCAGCGCCTTCTAAAGGTCTGCCTTTGCAAAACTACAAAGAAAAAGAAGCATATTTGCAACATGAGGTATGTTAAAAACAAAATTTCAAAATTATCTAAAAATAAACAAAAATTTCAGTTAAAACGCTACAAGACCTATTCCAACGTATTGAATGCGAAATTACTGGCTGACCAGCAGATGGAGATCGCTAACAATCTCCACAACAATGAAGACTCCTACAAGATGATCCAGAATCCCCAGCAGATTGTCCTGCAGCAACCCCAGGTCCAGAACCAACAGCAGCAGCCACAGCAGCCTCAACAAAGGTACAGTTACCGTATTTATCGAAATGAAGTTCAACAAGATATTGGCTGACGGGTAATGGGAGTATTTTCCGCTTGTGTAGTGTAAGGGCTATTCATTTACCGTGTTTGTGATGATTGAGATCTTCTGTAAATACTAACCATTTCTAACGTTTTTCTAACCAAGTAATATAATTTAGCTTCTTAGCTTTTATGATGGTGAAAAAGAGAGGGAGAAGTCGAATTAAATTTAACTGTTTATGAGAGAATTATAAGTCTATGAATTTAAAAATTAACAACAAAAAATACAACAATTTTAGAAATTTTACGCCAAAAATAGAAAACCATAGTTTTTCAGTTGAGGCTGTGACTCGATTATCAACGGTTTTTCTGTCTTTCTACTTTTTTTAGTTTTTGTAAATAGTGCTTGTTTGTTATTTTAATATTTCATGTTTTTTATTTTAACACTTTTTCTAACAGAAATCATATGTTTTATTTCTAGGGATTAAGAGAAGCATTGGTGGTCTTACTTGATGGCCTTTCATTCATTTTTGTTTCAAAAATTGGTAATTTTTTAAAATATTGTTTTTTTTTTAATTTTTACTATTAAGATGGTTTTTGAAGGAATTTGTTGGTGGAATTTTTTGAACAGTTTTCTAAATGAAAAAAAAAATATATTTAAGATTAAAACTCTTTTCTTAGCTTTCTTTTCTAAGACTCATGATTAGTTGGTTTGTTTTTAAACGGTTTTTGCTGAAAACACCACACAAATTAAATAGTCCAAGTATTTGGAATTTTTAAAACCTTGGGAAACCGAACATCAATTTGACAATTCTAAAATTTAGAACCATAACTTGCCATAGGATAGTGTAAACTCTATTGAAGAGGTACACGAGTTTAAATTTATATTCCCTTAAGATATTAGAACGGATAAAGTGCTAGATTTGTTTTGTGCAGTATTACTTACTTGTCATACTAATAGATTTTCTACAGGTAAAGTATACCACTTGACTCTAGTAAAGACTATAATATCTAATGTCTAACTATATTCTACATCGACCCTCCTCCTACAAATAATGTCAATGTCGTCAGCATAGTCCAGGTTCATTTTCCCTACATCACTTAAAAAGCTCAGTGGAATGTTGTTTTGTTGGTTTTTTTAAGAGCTCGATAGCCGTACGGATAGCTTTTCTAGCTACATCCGCACTTGCTTTCGGCGGTTTGTTCGTATCTATAAGCTTCTCGAGATGTATATCTGGTATTAGCTTGAAGCCATTTAGCGCGAGTCTCATTCTTTGCCACAAGGGCTTCTTCGCAATCTGTGTCGAACCAAGGCTTCATGTGTTTTGGTGACGTTTTTCCCAGCACTTTTCTTATCAATGTTGTTGGTTGCTACAGAGACTTGATTCCAGTGCTCTTCTGCTGACAAAGATAAGGAATTTGTTTGATTCTTGATATTACTAAGCTTGCTCCTATACTCATTTGCTATGCTAGTCTGTTTCAGAGCTTCGATGTGTTATATGTTATTTTTCTTTTACTGGAAATCTTTGCTCGAAATTTACACTACCGGTCAAAAGTATGGGTACACCTAAGGAAAATATGCTTGAGATTTAAATAGCTATAACTTGGCGGTTATTATCTCCTTCAAGAGAGCTCGTCTTGCTGAGAAAAACGGCTAAAGTTGTGTTTACCAATTAGCTAAGCATTATATGAACTAATTCACACTGACGTTTGTGGTTCAATCGAATCAACTATATAGGATGAAAATCGCTACTTTCTCAACTTCATCGATGATAATACTCATTTAGTGTCGTACTCATTTACCTCATGAAATCCAGAAGTGAATTCTATTCTCTGTTCAAAGAATAAAAAGCCATGGCAACTGCTCCATTTGGTCTTAATATTGCTTTGCAAAGGAAATCGCAGTCTCCACTTTTAGCACTCTCAACGAGAACACACCAACAAGAGTGAAGAACAACAGTAAAAGCTCTCCTGATTTTACACTTGCAAGTAATAACCTTCTCAGCTGCGCTCTTTGGTGCAACAAGACATCCCTAGGCAGCGACCATCTTCCCATTATTGTTGCCATTCAATAACCCATCACAAAAGTTGAATCTGAGAAAAGAGCATACATCAACTTCTCGAAGGCTGATTGGGTTGGTTCCAAAAAAATTCATTGATGAAAAATTGCCAACAACATTCAATGTACAAGATGTCCACAAAGCTGAAAAAGTGTTACTCAACAAGGCCACCAAGCTTTTTGTTCCCAGCGGTCGCATTTGACCAAGCTTCCCTACCAAGCCAGCAGCTCTGCAGATCAACGAGACAAGCTTCGTATTGAAAGTCTCGACAATCCTTAAATAGATCGATTAAACACATAAATATCAATAGCAGTCAAAGAACACCGACAAATAACAACACTTCCATCAAATTCGACAATGTTCAGATCTCTAATAACCAGGCAGCCGCAAAAAGATTATATCACCAATTCACACCATACCCTCGAAACAACACTTAAAGAAACATGAGAAAAGTTATCAAAAATATCCACAATATTTCCCACGATGAAATTATACTTTCAGTACGCGCTGCTATAAAGGAATCCAAAAATACGCGCTGCTATAAAGGAATCCAAAAATATCTCGACAGTAATGCAGAAGCACCTTGGTCCGAAAGTATAAGATTCCCTACACACACATTGAATCTTTTGATCATCCACCAAAAAAATCCCAAGTATCTAGAAAAATAGCTACACAAATAACTCAGAAAATCTGCTATGGATTCGACCAAAGAATTCCTCCTCACAGAACCTTGTAACAATTGACTTATCAAGAGCATTTGATACTGTTGATCATGGCATTCTTGTCCAAGAAATCCTTGATACAACCATCCCAAACAACTACTTATTTGAGAGGCAGACAATCCTTCGTAGAGTTTAGAAAATGTAAATCCAACTAACACAAGGAGTTCTACAAGGAGGAGTTTTGTCACCATCGCTCTTCAACATCTATATGAGCAAACTTCCACCCAAGGGTATTGAACTAATTTCATATGCTGATGATTGCTCGGCTTTATTGTCAGGAACAAACATCTCTTAAATGTGTGATTAACTGTTACCTCAATAATTGGTTCAATGGTCGGAAACTTCAACTGTCTACGTCAGAGTCCTCAGGGACTCAAGAGCTCGGTCCTGGGAAAATTGATATCAAGATTGGTGCAACCTGTACCGTTTGAATCGCAGGTAAAAGTTGTAGGTGTGACTTTCGACCAAATGCTGACTTTTAATGCAGACTCTACGAACGTAGCGAACAAAGTAAACACTAGGAATAAAGTCTTGGAAGCAATTGGGGAAACGACAAAAGAAGTACTTGCAATGACCTACAAATCAATCGGCAGGTCAGTACCCAATTATGCAGCACCGGTTTGGACTCCTCTACTAAGCGACACCAACTGGAAAAAAATCCAAACTGCACAAAATGCTGCCCTAAGAACAATAGCAGGCTGTCACCTGATTAATTACCTGAAATATTGCCTGTGAAGAAACACAACCAACTTCTTTCAAGGCAATATCTTACGGCTTGCTGATTTTAGAACAACATTCAATCAAGACATTCATCAACAGAGGCAAACCACTAACAAAAAAAAATTACAAGTCATCAACTAAAAAACCCCACACCGAAGCGGTTGAAAATGCAATTGACAACTAAAGTGACAACATTGTCCTCAAAAAAAAGACGTCGGTAAAAGAACTTCAAAGATCATCAAGCCTGGAGAAAGACACTAAACAGCTACATGTCCAGAATTGATGAATCCGTACCCAACACCTATTCAGCATGTAACTATAGTCCACTTGACGATTTCGATTTTCATGAAGAAAGTATTGTTTCAACAGATGGCAGTCATGATTCAACCATTTCTTCTGAAATAGAGGAATCTTCGGAGCCAACAATTAGAAGAAGTGAAAGATTAGCAGCTGAAAGACTTACAAGACAAGATTGGTCGTTGAAAGCTATCAGAAAAGAGAAGGAATCTATTTCGACTTCGAAATTGCTTCAATTAGTATTATATTCGCTGTTGCAAATGAAAGAAAGATGGAATTTGTTCATAAAATGGATGTTCCTTGAAGGAAGAAATTTTTTTGAAGATACCAGAAAGAGTTAAATCACCTGATGGAACTGTTTGCAAGTTACAGCGATCATTGTAGGACTTGAAGAAAGCTTCAAAATGCTGGACCGATCGACTGAATGAAGTTCTCTTTTCTTTGAACATTAAAAGATCAAGAAGCGATTTTTGCTTGTATACCAAGTGTTTTGAAAGCACATTGCTATATCTTGTAATCTTGTATCAACTTTCATCTGAGTTCGATATGAAAGATGAAGGTGAGTTAATAGTATTTTAGGGTTTAAACATTCAACGCGACAAAGATAAGAAAATCATGAAAAGTAGTAAAACCTTTGTATATCCTTTTGCTGCTTGGGAGAAGATTAATTGTAGTTGAGTGTTGAGATTAACAATTGAAATACTCAAAATCAATGTTTCTTTTATATTTATGTTCTAGAAATGTATTAAATGTTCATGTCAGATTCCCTTCTATTAAACATAGCTTTTATTTGTCCTCTTGATCCTTTTTCTGTTCGTCTGCTACAATTCATCACGTTCAAAGGCTTTCTACTCTTAGAGATGTTGGGTTAACTTTGCAGCTGAAGTTGTGGTATTCATCAAATCCGGCATATAGAAATCAAATCTTGCTAAATAGATAATAATATGTATTCTTGGAATGTATGCAGCCCCAAACACTCTTAATCTTAGCGCATTCAATTTTTCCCTGATACTTGTCCATTTCTTTTTTCATATGTTCCCTCAGGTTCTAGTATAGGGAAGAAATAGATATTGGTATTTTTACAACCCAGGACACCGATTGTGGTCAGCAATTCATAATCTTTGATTTTCCACTATATTCCTTTTCCATGAATGTCTCGAGTCCAGGAAGACACTAGAGTGAGTCTTTTACCTCCTAGCTTCGGGGTGATGATGTATTGGATACGTAAACAGGAGAATCTCAGTTTTGTAAGGCTTAACACCTGACTCAAAACCTTTGTCCAAGATTCCAACATTATAAAACCTTTCTGCACTCTATCACTGATGTTCGTTTGTTTGTTGTAACCCTAGTAGTTAATGGGTCCAAAGCCACAATTGAGCTCAGGCAGTTGTCTGAATGTTAATTGCCGATACCCATTATAGGGGAGTTAACGATCTTTGGCCCATCATGATGATGGGTCGTACCGCTGAGAAGCAATCGTCTCGTTGGAACAGTTTTGTAAGATCAGCTGACTTGATTTTCGCAAGCTGGTTATATATAAGGAGCCAACAGTCATCAAACTGTTCTAATACCACTGATCAATGCCGTCCTCTGTAGTTGTTTATGCTACATCGGTAGGATTCGATCCCTGGTCAAGAGTCAAGCTTAGAAGATTGAGGTCTTATCCACTTGGCTACTGAGTTCCCTATGATATTTGCGGAAAGTTATAATGAAAGTAATACAATGTCATACGTAGGTCACCGCATTAAGTTTGAAGAGAAGTGGAAAGGGAACATCTTCGAGGGAGATAAGAGAGGCTTCGTTGCTAGTGTTAAAAATTGTACTCTTAAAACTTGTCAAAAAAATCTTGTACAATGTTTAAAATTAAAAGCTTTCAGGATAAGAAAATCTGTTAACATTGATGTCAGTTTAATAAATAAAAGAAAAATCTTTTTGAAAATAAAACCCAACAAATCCTTAAAATTCCAATTAAATTGTCCTATCCTCATTTAAAAAAACAACCCTTTTTCTTTTTAGATTTTTCGTTTGAACGAATTTAAAAATTCATTTAAAAAAGAGCAAAACAAAAAAAAAAAGCAGATTCCATTTATTTTACTTAAGTGTTGTGATTTTTTTCTAATTATTATTAATTAATATTATTATTTTTAAACAAAAATATAATTTGAAATTATATTTCTTTCTGTAAAAATTAAAATCAAGAAAACAAACCAGAATCAATTTTCATAAATTATTGATTGCAAAAATTATATTTTTTATATGTTATTTATATTTATTATGAAATTTAAGCGATATTTTTAGACTTAAGAAGAATACTTTTTTCATTCATTCATTTAACATTTACCGCAAACCGTTTACCATTTACAAGTAAAATTACTTACTTTCTTTGTTTGAAAAGTAGATTTTGTAAGGCAATTACAAAGCAAGGACATGTTTCATTCAAAAAAAAAAAAGGTTAAGAAAAAGTTAAAACAAACAATTATTGAGAAGAAAACAAAATACTTAGATGATATATTTATATGAAAACGTCGTTCGATTCTTGGAAAATATGTAATGTAATGTGAAACATTAAAATTTCAATGACATTGAAAAGAAAACTGTATTCCCGAAAAAATAATTGTTTGATTGTTTATTTGTAAATATGTCAAAAAATATTAAAGAGAAAATAATGAAGAAAAACTGATTAAAATTATTATAAAGGTAGCAAGGAAAAATATACGCATTCCTTTATTGTCCTTGTGTTGTTTTATTTGTTGGGAGGGAAATTTTCTTTTAATTTAGCATAATAAAAAACTTTCTTGGTGCAAAGTCTGTAATTTTATTAGAATTCATCACTAAAAAATAACTAATTCAGAATGTTTTTTAAGTACCTTTACCTTTTGTAGCTTACAACCTATAGTTGGTTTTCGCTTGCTTCAGAAGGTTACTCCATTCTTGTCTGTCCGCTGCCTTTCTTCTCCATGAAGTTTTACACCGCAGCGTCGTCAAATCGTTTTCCACCGCGTCAAGCCAGCGCAGGCGAGGTTTTCCTCTTTTTCTTCTACCACCATCAGGAAAGGAGAATAGACATTTGTTGGCAGGAGCAAATTCGTCCATTCGGTGTACGTGCCCAAGCCATCTCAACCTCTGGATTTTGATTTTCTGGACGATATCTTCATGTTGGTATAATGTGTTGAGTTCCTCATTATGTCTAATTCTCCACTCCCCGTTAGTGCAGACGGGACCATAAATAATTCTAAGGACTTTTCTGGGTTTTTTAAATGGGAAACCAAAATAAAAATAAAAAAAAGTAAAAACCTTTTGAAAATTTTATGCTTATAGATTAGGGTTTGTGTCATAAACCCGTTTTTCATAATCTTTTTTTCAAATTATTTTTTTCAAAATCCATACTTTTCAGAATACAGAAAGCAAAATCCAACTTTTTCGTAACCCCATTCCCATTCAGGAACAAAAAATGGTTAGCAAGTACGGCCCCAAGCGGAAATCTTATCAGGCTATTTACTAGTGGTATGCTTAATAAGCTTAATGAAACAAACTGAATGTATAGTAAACGTTTTAAAACTTTTCAAGCAATAAGATAGCGCTTAATATATCAACGTTATGTTAGTACTCTGAATCCGCCTTGTCTACTATGCATAATCTAAACATTACTTAAACACAAAATTACCAAAAAGTTAAACATTTTTTTATTTTGTCACGTTATGAGCAGAGACCTCTTTTATCTATTTTCTATGCAGAGGTCTTGAAACTTCAGCTATTTTAGTAAATGTTCACTAAATGCGAACAAGAGCCTTCGGTTCTATTTGGGGTCAAAACCTAACATTTTCAAATTTCGCAAAATCTTTAAAATGGTTGGCATTTGTTACTTCTGATGAAATCTCAGATTATTATGAAGAACTTTGAAGAAGAACTCAGTGCCATTACTTACTGAGGATAGAAATCATCCTAGTCTACAATTTTCTTTACAATGTGACCTTGATTCTGACGACACTAAGGATGAAATTTATTATTATAATTTTAGAAAAGCTGACTTCATNTGTTTTATGTCACGTTGATGTTGTTTCCGCTGAGTTCAACAAAATTATTGCTGCTGCTATTGATCGTTTTGTTCCTGTAGCCTTGGTTAAAAATGAAGGATTTTCATGTAGTTGGTTCAATAGTGATTTGAAGTCTTTAAAAAATCGTAAAAATCGTCTCCACAAAAAAATTAAGATTCTTGAAAAAAAACNTCCGCTGTTTTTGAGTTCAACAAAATTATTGCTGCTGCTATTGATCGTTTTGTTCCTGTAGCCTTGGTTAAAAATGAAGGATTTTCATGTAGTTGGTTCAATAGTGATTTGAAATCTTTGAAAAATCGTAAAAATCATCTCCACAAAAAAATCAAGATTCTTGAAAAAAAAAACAAAGTAGAAGACAAAAATTGCTTACGAGAATTATCTTTTGGAAATGAAATTCAAGTTTAATTCTAATCCATCCGAGTTTTGGAAGTTTATTAAAAGTAAAAAGGGCTCGTCTAATTTTCCAAAGACTATGAGTTTTAGTGATTCTGACTCCAGTGATGATCAGACTATTTGTGATATGTTCGCAGAATTCTTTCAAGGTGTTTATAAACAAGACAACTGTGATACGAACAATAATTTTGTATCTGATTTTTATGTAGATGATGTGATAAATCTTCCTGTGATTAATTCTGTTGATGTTCTTACAGCAATTAACAATTTGAAATGTTCGTATGCTCCTGGTCCTGATGGAATACCATCTTGTGTTCTTCGTAACTGTTATGAGCCGTTGACAGATATTTTATGTTATTTATTTAATCTNACCTGATTTTTATGTACATGATGTGATAAATCTTCCTGTGATTAAT
>JXPG01017450.1:0-18172 GCA_001015175.1 Megaselia abdita
ATATATATATATATATATATATATTTACACAGGAATAGTACAACATTTTTCCTAATGAGGTCCTCTTCTTGTTCATAACTGCAAAGATTATGAAAAGGGTCGGACGGAATATGTGAAATTACCTTGTTAACGGCAGAGTTAGTAGGTTTGTTAATTGTGCATTAACTGGGGGTATTTTGCTTTCTCTGGAGGTGACTTTTGTGCTTTATTCATGTTGTGAGTTAATTTAAATGGTCTTGTGGGGTTTTATGTTGGTAGGAAACTTTACAAAAGCATTTCATTTTATCAACAGTTGTATATTTGTTTCCTTGAAAACATAAAGTAACATTTCATGAAAACATTAAAAAATGTCAATTCTTATGATTTTGGAAAATAATTGCAAATATGTGGTTAATTGCTAACATTTTGTTTCATCTAGTGCTATACAATTTGTGAAGATTGGTTTTGATATGAAAATTAAAAATGGAAAAGATCCAGGATTGTCAAATCTTAACTTTAAATCAATCTTTTGGTTAACCATTGTATTTTTTTTTAATTTCATTTTTTATTCATTATTTAAGTGATAGAAAACAGGAATATTAAAAACGAACTAAATTATTTTTTGTCAAAGTTCCTTGAATATTAAAATCAAACAAAATCTGTATAGAACTTCCAAAGGCATCAAGCATTAAACAAGAAACAACGAAATAAACAATTAACAAGAAATATTATAAATTTCAAGTAATTTAATTAATTAAAAAAAAAAAAAAGAACATTTAAAATATAGTAAATTAAAAACTCACAGAAAACAACAAAATAATACAAATTTAAAGAAAAATCAAACATATGTATTACTACTTATTTGTTTTATTATTTATTGTTATTTTTATTATCTTCGGTCAACACTGAAGACAGTTTTTTTAATCTCTCGTTCAAATAAGTTAAAAGTAATAATATTAAATATTTTTTTAGAATTGAAATTGCTTAAAAAATCACAATATTAATTATTAAATAATTAATATTAAACCGTTTTTTTTTAAATATTTTAATATTTTAAAATAAAATTAGCAAATCATTTAAATAATATTAATTTCATCTTTTTTCAAATTAGACATTAAGCTAAGAAAAAAAAAATAAATTAAAAAATATTGTTTTATATTTTAAGTGTAATTTGAATTAAGTGTAGATTGAATCATAATGTAATAAACACTTGTCTATATATTTCTCAATTTATGAAGTATTTTCGAGAATATTTTTATTTACAAAATAATAAAAATATAATATTAAAAAAAAAATATTTCATCATATTTATTCAACAAATTAGTATAAAAAACCATAATTATTTATATATCATAAACTATATATGCTTAATAAATATGATGAAGATTTGTGTAATTTTTTTAGATTAGCCAAGAAAATCTATATTCTTAATTTTTATTTATTTTTTAAAATATTCCCGTTATAAATGTATTATAATAACAAAAAATTAAAAAAAAAAAAAACTTTTAACGTAAGTATTTGTACCTATCAAAAATTTAAAATGTAACAAATACAAATTTTAAAACTCTCCATTTTAGTCGAAAATTTAAAAATAAATATTTTTAAAAATGTAAAATCTAGAAAATATTTTAAAATAAATATAAATTTTCAAAAACTTAGAAAAAAAATTTTAATTTTGATTAATTTTAATACTGATAATAATCAAAATTAAAAAAAAAATACATTAAAAAAATTAGAAGATAACTCATTAATTTCATGATTATTTAAATTAAAAGTATGGATTTTTGTGATTTTTTTTTTAATTTCAATAAATATTAAAATATAAAATACAAACAATAATTTCTCGAAATATTTTTTAAAATTAAACATGGATAACACATTCTTTAATATAAAATAAAATAGAGAAATAAAAAAATATATATAAATATTATCAAAAATATTATTTTTAGAAGATGTTCAAAAATAAATATAGATTTTCAAAAACTTAAAAACATTTTTTAAATTAGTTTTATTTTAATATTTATAATAATCAATAAGAAATATTTTAAAAAAATCAGAGATAACTCATTAATTTCATATTTTTTTAAAATAAAAATATGGATTTTTGTGTTTTTGATTTAAGTCAAATGAAAAAAATATCAAAAATAATATCTTGTAATATTTTTAAAATTTAAAAAATTAAACATGGATAATAATATTATTAATTTAATTCAACACATTTGTTAATATACAATAATTAAATTACTGCTTATCATGAACATATTTTTAAATGTTAACAAAATATTTAAATATTAATATTTTATAAAATGTGCTTTAGAGCTTAAAAAGGTTTTGCTTTTTAGTTTAAAAAATACAAAAAAGACTTATTTTTGTAACCAATGGCATAGTTAGGATTTTTTTTAAATATTCTTAAGCTTATAGAAAATTAAGAGAATTTAAAGCAATAAAACTTAAGTAAATAATTCTAAAGAACTTTAAATTTGTTGTTTAATTAAAAACAAGAAACAAAAAAATGTAGTTTTTTTTTTAATATGAAAATTCTTTTAAAGATTTTTATATTAGGAATTTCTTTAAAANTTAGGATTTTTTTAAAATATTCTTAAGCTTATAGAAAATTAAGAGAATTTAAAGCAATAAAACTTAAGTAAATAATTCTAAAGAACTTTAAATTTGTTGTTTAATTAAAAACAAGAAACAAAAAAATGTAGTTTTTTTTTTAATATGAAAATTCTTTTAAAGATTTTTATATTAGGAATTTCTTTAAAAAAGTTATGTAAAAAAAATCCTTAGATTTTTGTTGTAAATAATTACATTAATTAAATTATTACCATTAATAATTAAAATTTAAAACAAAATGAAATTTTTAACGTTTTATTTTTATCGAAAGAAAAGTTATGAATTAAAAAGACATTAAAGACCTTAAAAATAATTTAAAAAATTATATACTGTACATGATATTTGACTTTTGAGCGATGAATGAGTATTCCCAAAAAATATAAGAACCAAAAACTTTAAAATTAAATATTTTTTTGTTGTTGAAATTAAAAAAAAAAATTAACAACATTTATGTACATAATATTTATCTTTGGAACTAATGATAAGAATTATTTTTAAATAATTGTTTTTATATTTTTGTTTAATTCCACAAATTTCACTTTTAAATTTTGTTATTATTTTTTTTATATTATACCAATTTATGAAATTAAATATCTTTAAGGAATTATTAAAATTGAAAAAAATTAAATCAGCTTTGAAACTTTATTTTAGAAACTTTTACAAGAATTAATGTTTATCAAATTTTTGTTTGTTAAATAAATCAATAGAATTCCCAATATTCAAAATCTTTTTTTTTTTTCCCTGGAAATATTAATTTTAATTTATTGGTATTCCTTTAGAGCATATTTTTTGAAATATTTGAACTATTTTTGTTTATTGTGTAAGTTAGTTAAATATTCATTTTTTATTTTATGTAGGATATTTATAGTTAAGCTGAAGTGGTTTGACTGTTTGTTTTTTCTGTATTCATTATATGGTTTTTCTTATTAGGATTAAATTTATTGTTGAAGTTTTTTTTAAATGTTTTTTGGAACTATTTTTTTTTATATGTTTTAATTTCTTGTATCTATTCATTTTGTTTTGAACTCTTATTTATTTTTATGTAGAGTATTTATTGTTTGACTAAAGCACATTTATTTTTTATATTTAAATTATATGTGTACAATATTTGAACTGCTTTTTACTGTAAATGTCATTAAACTACTTCTAAATTAAAAATATTTAATAATAGTTTCTATTTTCCAGATTTAACTTAAACAACTATATAGTTTTCGGCAATAAATACTCATAGTCATTAAATTCTAAACGTTTTTTGAATTAATGAATTTTTAAATATCCTATTGCTTAAGATTTTGTAAATATACCATAAAGTCTCTGATATGATACAAATAAAAAAAGACAAACTTTTAAAATATTAGTGTTTAAATTATTGATGGTATTTATTGATTGCTGAAATATAAACAATTTTATTTTGTTGTTTTTTCTGTTCTTAAAGATTTTTCTGGATTCTTGAATGGGTGATACAATTCCAGACTAATCTCAACATTCCTTGCTCAATGATACCATTTTTATTTATATAAGATTATAATGGTTTCTTATCTATTTGTAATTTGAAATTTAACCACGAAACCGCTTCAATAATCTTGGAACCTATTCCCATCCAAGAAATCCATTCCACATACTCCTGACTCCCCTCAAAATTCTCCGTCTAATGATACTATTGTGAAAAATCTTCATTGTAACTCACCAATGCTAGCGCCATCTCACATTTAGTATAGAAACCAATCTGTTTTCTTAAAGCTCCCTCTGTGTTTTTATTATGAAATAAAATCAGACATCTCACTCTTTCATTAGTATAAAGAAATACGAACTTCTCATTGGTTAAAAACAATCGCATACAAAAATTCATAAACAACTGAAATTTGCCAAAGAATTTTTCAGGAAAATCAACAAAAAATGGAAAATATCGAAAGAGAGAAATCTGTCTTCGGTTTCTACGTTGAGGAACTCCAGCAAGGAAGTAAGTAATTCAAGAAAACAACAAAATAACCAAAGAAATTAATTGAAACCAACAAATTTCCAGGAAGAGAACTGATTCGTGAAATTGTGGAAGAGCATGTCAGCAATATTTCCAACTACGTTTCGAACAAAATAAGAAAAAGTGAAGAAATGTCTCCGGTTTCAAAAAGAAGAGTTCAATTAAAACTGATGCAAACAAATTCCATAAGTCAAGAAATCATGAAAGAGTTTGAAGACGATATCAAAGAAATGGAACATTTGGATGAACAGCACTTTAGAATCCCTCCAGACATGCCATTGACTCCTCCATCGAAATATACGGTCGAAGAGTTGGAGGAAAAAGAGAGGAAAGTTAAAGAACTGGAACTGAAATATAAGCAAAACCAAGCGTTCTTGGCCAGGTTGACTGATCCTTATTGTATTGAAAGGTTCCAGATTCTTCAAAAGAAAATGGAAAAGGATAAAGAGATCTTTGCTCATATTGATTCTTTGATGAAGGTCTTGGATATTTCTAAGATCGAGAAACTCTACAAGGAAGTTTCTGGTGGGAGTGAGAGATGAGTAATGTTGTATTTTTGTAATAATTTTAAGGACATTTTATAAATAGAAATTTTTAAAATTGTTTAGTCATTTTGACAATTTGGGAAGGAACAGTCGAAGGGTGAAGTTTTGTAGCAGATT
This sequence comes from Megaselia abdita, assembly GCA_001015175.1. Taxonomy (NCBI): domain Eukaryota; kingdom Metazoa; phylum Arthropoda; class Insecta; order Diptera; family Phoridae; genus Megaselia; species Megaselia abdita. Next base: position 5,236 of record JXPG01017450.1, read on the forward strand.
TTTAAAAGATTTGAGGTTGTTATGTTTTGTAAAAGTAAATTAATGTTTTAAAGATTTTGACAGAATTTTGAATATTTTGGGAAAGTCTTACAAGATTTTAATTTCAACTTTTAATTTCAATAAAAAGAAAATACTCAATCAATATTCAAATTTCGAGCAAAATTGGGTTTCTTTACTACAAATTATATTCTGCTGATCATAATTATTTAAATAAATAAGTAAATAAAAAATATAAGAACTTGAAAATTCCATGAATACTTTAATTTGCAAAAATGCGGAAATGTGGTAATATTTCCTCAGTTCCTCCAGTATTACATTTTTTGTACGTATATCTTGACAATTTTATATTTTTTTGAATTAAAGTAATTGTAAAGTGAATTTTATAGTTATGTTTTTATAGACCGCACAAAATTGAAGAAAAAGCTTTGTGTCTAAAAATTAAATTTTGTAGCATTTCCGTAAAGTCCGTCAAACTTTGAGGAAGGAACGTTGTACATACACATTAGAATCGAAACAAAAACTACCATGTTTGCAGTGATTTTTGTCAAGTTGTTTGAGGTTTAACCTCTATTTTGTTACGATTTTAGAAAGTCATGATTTTATAACCAAAGTATGAATATTCAACAATTAAATTGACTTAAATGAACATAGTTTACTTGTCAAAGATTATCAAGGCTTCTTTTAAAACTAGAAAAAAACTATGGAAGCAAACAGACACTTATTTTCGGTTACCAAAACCTCATTTTCGGTTACTTCATTAGTATTTAAAAAAAAAATACGTTGCCTTATAATATTTTTATATTTATTTTCAGAAGGTAAGATCCATTTTTCAAACATTTTAATAGAGTCGTCAAATTAATATTAGAAAAATATCAGGATGGAAGGCAACATTTTGGTGAAGATGAAAACATATTTATGTTTTATTTTTTTGGTACTTAATAAATTTCTTTTCAAGTTTGGAAAGACGAACCAAAATTAAACAACGAAAATAACAAATACTAATAATTAAACTATAATCAGTGTTCATACAAAGCACATCAAGTTAAAAATAAGCCTTTTAAAGCCCTAAAATTCCCTCAAAATAAATAAAAAAGCCCTATGTATTTGGGTAATGTATTCCACTTGGCATTACTTTCTTACTTTACAGATATTTTTCGATGCATATTACAGTTCATACAAAAGTAAAAATGATTTTTTTAACTGATTCAAAAAATACACAAAAATGAGCCTTACAAAACTCATAGTGAAACTTTTAAAATTAATTAGACAAGTTTTCACATTTGAAATGTATTTTTTTTTTAAATGTGTTTTTTAAAGTTTATACTTTGTTTTAAAAAAAAAATCTATAATTTATTATTTTAAATTGTATAATTTAGTTTTAAAAGTTCATTTTGTATTATTATTTTCAAAAACATTTCTTTTTGTTATATTTTAAATTTGTAAAAATTAAATAATTTTAGAAAAAAAACATAAACTTATGATTTTTTATAATATTTGAGTTTAAAATAATAATTTTTCGAGTATGTATATTTTATTTTGAAGACAACAAAGATTAAAAATAAAATGTTTAAATTTATATTTTAAAATATTTTGATTGTGATAAATAATAATTGAAATCAAGTTTTTATTTGAAAACTTGTTGAATTCCAAGCCTATTTAAAAAAATTATAATTGTATTATCCGTGTTTAACTTAGAAACAAAAATTTTAAGAATATTACAAGAGATTATTTTTTGTTTAATTTTTTAAATTTGATATTCATTAAAAACAAAACACAATAATTCATATTATTTCCAAAAAAATTTAGCTATCTTTTGTTATTTTAAATATTTATTTTGTATTTTTTAAATATTAGATTTTTTTATTTTTAAACATTTGGATTAATATAAATATTAATAAAAATTATATTAAAAAAATCTATATTTATATTTGAACATTTTTTAAATTCTGCAAATACTTGTTTTTATTTTTTTTTTAAATAAATGAATATTATTAATTTTGAAATGTATGGAAAAATAACTAAATTTAACATAAAATTTAAAACTTAAATCTCCATTGTTGTTTTTAAATGTTTTTAAATTTTTCAATTATAAAATTGTGTTTAAAAAATATTTAAATAATACTTTAAAGCTTTAAGAAATACCCCAGAGTATTTACTAATTGCATGCTTAAGAATCCTTTTAAAGGAATTTCAATAAACATAAAGAGTAGGAATTTGTCCTTTTTGTGTTTTCAATGTTTATTTAGCCACATTAGGCAGAGAAGAGTTCATATAAAGCTCTTATATCTATTTTCTATAAAGAGTACTAGAAATTCCAGATTAAGATTTCCTCAATTTGTCCCAGGATTATGAAAATCTTCCCCCTGATTAAAAAAAGCCTTTTTAATATTTTTTTTAAACAAAAAGAGCCTTTTCGAGCCCTAAAAAGCCCTCTTATATATATAAAAAAAAGCCTTTATGAGCCCTAAGAAGACTTTGTATAAACTCTGATACTATTAAAATAGTAAAAAAACACAAAAAATACTCTCCAAGTAAATACAAAATTACTATTAAGAAAGTAAACAAATAGTAAATTTTACTATTATATTATTATATTACTATTTTTTCTATAGGTTTACGTGGCAGAAAGAACCGTATGATTTAGGTTCGAATCTCGCTAATGTCGATTAATTTTTGCTGATGACAGTGGTTCTGTGGCATTTCAAAAAGGGCGGATCAAAAAGGACTAGAATTTGTTTGTTAAGGATGGTCAATCGTAAATGTGATTAAATACAAGGAATCCTAATGATGGTCCTTTTATGGGAATTAATTTTACTTTTAAAATATGTCCTACTGCAGTAATATATTAAATTATTAACAATACTTAAAAAATGGAAGACCAAAATTCTTGAGGTTTTCGGAAAAAAACTTGAATTGCTTGTAAAGCCAATACTTAGATATTCTGAGTTTTCAGTGCAATAACATCAAACGTTTTTGTTGGAGTTCCTAGAGCTAAGGTATGACCGATAGCCCTTTGCGCTTCTTTCAATCAGATTCACGGCAGGAGAATAAAGTCTAAATTCTTAAGGGATTTCTTCCTAAAATATTGGAATCCCGTACACAATTTTAAGTAGTAAAAGCTCTTCTTTACTTATTGCTTGATTAAAAAAACCATCGGGAGAAAGCGTAAACAAACTTCTTCCAATAAAAATTCAGGTTTTTTAGAAAACTTGTGTAAATCCCCAACATGTCTGTTGTTATTTATTGGAAGATGTGAAATTAATACGTTTCTTTAAATATTGACTTTTGAAACACATGTTTAACAATTTATATAAGGACTGTTCATTTTATAATGTGGGGGACTTGCAATAAGGAAATATAATTTCCGGCTCAATAATAACATACTCATCAGTCATCAGATTTTGACATTTCAATTTTTTCAAAATACTATAATATCAATTTCTTGTTAGGATTTAATAGTTATAAAAATATATAAACTCAAAAACGTTTAAAAACCCATAAATGTTATTATGACAAGCGTTGCCTATCGCGGAATTAATGCAATTTATCTACAACAAGAAAAGCAGACTAATTAACATACTTCATAACTTTATAATCTTGATTAGTTTACTGATATAAAAACAAGAAATAACTAAGTTATCACATTTGTTTCGTATTTTTAGTCAAGGTTAATTTCAACAATAATATTTGTTGTCAAATATTATATTACATTTAGCATAGTGTTGGAGGTTTGTTTCAATATCAGATTTCAGAGAATTCTAAGTATGAATTATTAACATGATATTTAGTTTTAAGTTAAGGTCAACGTTGAAACGAAATTTACTTTCTTGTTCAAAGGTGTCAATTTTTAGAACACTACAAAAAAAACCCATTGATAAAAAGCAGATGAAAAAAAGAAAACCTAGATGTCTTAAAAATGTTCTAACTAAAAAAAGTTATTAACATTTCATTGCGACAAATATTTCCTTCACTGATATACAGGGTATCCGTAATAAGATTCCTGATCCGCAAAGTTCCCTGTATTACTTTTTAAACATATACAAAACATTCAATAACGCTTTGATTTTGTTTTCATTTTAAGTCAAAATATAAAAAACCTACTATAAATAATGAACTCGCGATTGTTTTTCTTTTAAATACTAAACTCACGATTTAATGTAGATTGTTTTTTTAAAGATACTGAACTCGACATTTTATGTAGAAGATTTTTCTTTAAATACTAAACTTGCGATTTTTGTAGATTTTAAGATACTGAGCTCGAGATTTTTTGCTAAATACTAAACTCGCAATTTTTGTAGATGTTTTTTTTTTTTTGTTAAATACTAAACTCGCAACTTTTATGTAGAGGATTGGTTTTAAATACTAAATTTGCAACTTTTATGTAGAGGATTTTTTTTAAAATACTAAACTTGCGATTTTTGTAGAGGTTTTTTCTTTAAATACTAAAGCTGCGATGTTTTGTCTGGTTTTTTTTAAGAGGATTGTTTTTTTTTAATATAATAATAACAACACTCAGAACACACTAAAAGTAGGTTTTTGACATAAAATGAAAAGAAAATCAAAGCGTTATTGTTTTTTCAAATTAATCACAAGTAATACAGGGGAACTTTGCGCGTGGATTACTTGCTTATGTTAACAGATAAGTTGGTTACTTGAACAAACGGTCGGGAATCTTATTCTGGACACCCTGTATATTCAAAGTAGTTGGTTGGTGTAGGTGCTAGCACTCTCGCCTTCCAGTCTGACGATTCTGAGTTCGAACCTTAGTGCACGCGTCAGAATTTTTCGTAAGAAATTTTCTTTCGTGTGAGTCGGATATACTATACCTGACGCCACCCTCGTCGTTAAAATAGCAGACAGCAGACATCACTGACTCTATTCAGAGGAAGAGGGAAAACTAACAACACTGATGTATAAGAGCAGAAGGTAAACACATATAATGGAAACATTCATTAATATCACTGCTACACCTTGAGTCAGCTTTGGCTCGTTGTGTGATTTAGTGTTTTTTTTTTATATATACATAAATTAATCATCAATACAATACAAAAAACTCCTCATCCAACAAAACATTTCTTTAAAAGTCAAATAAACTTCAATGTTTTCTATTTTGAACGATTTAATGCTTTATATCATATCATAATTCTTTAATACATTATGTTCTTGTTCGTATTTGATAATTTACAAAATGATTAGGATCAACAGGTAAATGTGATTTGTTTTTATTACTTATACATAATTATGCCAGAAAATGTTCTTGTATTTTTGGATTATTAAAAATTTAGAAGGCATCTGTGACAAAAATGTCGAGCAAAAACCAAGACCGGACAATAATTTCTAAAACTTCTTTTTCTTTGAGCACAAATTCGTCTCTCTAAAACGTTCATTATATCTCAAAAAATCATTGGATTTCTTTTGGTAATTAATATTGTGGCAGATTTCTTCAAGAACGATACCTATTTCGCCCTCCTTATTAAGAAAGATATGAAATCTTGTGAGAAAAACAAAAAAATAAGTAGAATCCCTACGTCATGACCACAATTATCTGTAATAAACATACCAATAACAATTTGTTTATACTACAATTGTTTATAAACAAAAACGTAATAATGCTTTAGGTGGAAATACGCATTATTTATTGTGATTAGTTTGTTTACGAATTGATAAATAATCAAAAACAACAATTTTCAAAACAGAAAAAGTGAAGTTATTTTTTTTCGATAAGATAGGAGTAAGGGTTTTGCAATCTTTCAAATCGAATTATGCAAGTGCTTTAATTCGAGTACATTGCAATAGAAAGAAAGGTTTTGTTTTACTTTTTTTTAATTTCTTGAATTAGATTAATCTTTAAAAATCTATAAAAAAAAATCTCGTTTGTTTATGAATTTTGACAGAACATTAAGTCTGAACTCGAAATGTGTGGACTACAAAACGAATGGACTATAAAGAATTTTTTTTAAATATTGTAATGCCATTTAGTTTTACATCATTTACATATAGAAACTGCAAATTTAAACCTGAAAAATACAATTTTAAAGACATGGACTTAAAGTAATAGTAATGCCTGGCATTCAAAAACTTCACCAGATTCCTAGAATTCTGGATTCTTCAGAGTTTAGTTTCTAAAAAATTATCCTATAAATTAAATCAAATTTTTGAGTTCATCGTTTTCTCCTCAGTTGTCAAGAGGAAAATCTGAAATCTTAAAACAAACAAAACCAAACATAACATAAATAATTCCCTTGTGGTTACCATAGAAATGCCTCCTCACACCAGTAGCTTCCATGAAAACAGCCGACCAACCGACCTGTTGTTATTGAAAAACAACATAGAAAGTGGACACAAATCATACGGAAGAAAATCAATAGCAAAATCATGCGTTTTCCTTGATTGAATGATGATGACGAACCAAGGGTCATTTGATTAATAGCTTTATTGATTTTTCTACTTCCGAACAAGTGGTTTGAAACTGGAGGAGGAACCACAGCAATCAGCACAGTAGTTAATTTATCCCCTGCCGGTTTTGAAAGATAACATTCATTGACATCGAAATTATTAACGTCACGTGTTCTGATTTTATTTTTAATGTATTTTAAAAGTAAATTAAGGTCGATTACTTTGTGATTCATGAGGTATAATCTTTGATCGAGTTCTGTTGTACCTTGACTCTGATATTTGTCTTATATTCATCTGTTTTTTTTTGTAATCTTTTATAATTTGGGTAAAAAAGTTCAGAATTTTGTGCACGTGATAACCTTTTCATTTAAGATTTTAGAATTACATTTTAAGGAATCACAAATTTTAGTGAGATTTTTAAGAAAAAGATTTCAAGAGACAGGTCACTCAGGAAAATATCCTCATTATAGCAAGTATATGAAAGAAAAGAAACCCTTTAGATGAAAAGTATTGTTCAACAGACTCAAAGAAGAACATATTTTAAGAAATCAACATTTTAAGTGTAATTCTCAAGAACACATATAAAAGACTGTCGAACAGACTCTAAGTTTCAAAAGTAAATTTCGGTGTTGAATAAAAATATGAAATGCTGAAAATATGGTTCACAAAATTAAATAAATTTAAAACGTTTTAAATAACGTGAGGTTTTATGCTACTTCTTGAACATGTGTTTCGCTTTGTTAAGAAATGTTATTGAAATTTAAGGTACCAAAATCAACTCAAATTGCATTGACGATTGAAAAGGTCAATAGAATATGTTCTTTGAGAGGATTCGAAAAAAACACTTAAAAACAAAGTCAAACTTCAAAAACTTTTGAAAAAAAAAAAAAATTTTATGAACAAGCAAGAAAAAAAACATGTCTCTCATCTTGGGTTTTGGACACATTTTTGCACCTCGATTCTGAACAAGAAGCAAATTGACTTTTATTGAAAATTTAAGAAAAATCTTAAGATTAAATAAAAAATGTTTTAGTTGCTGGAGAAATGTTTATTAAATTGGTTGAGATTTACTTAGAATGTTAAAAATTTAACATGTAACATATTTAAAAAAAAAAAAAATGTAAGACTTTGAACGTGAAGATTTTAAAAACTGCTCAGAAAATATTAATTTTAATTCATACAAGCTACGAAATGAAATGAACAAAGCATATTGATAGCTTTCTAGTCGTGAAAGACAATTTTGTGTTCATGATTCTAAAAAAGTTTGCTGAATTGTTAATATCGAGATTATTACTTTCAAAACTTCTCGTCCAAATTCCAACAATAGTTTTAAAGCTTTTATTTCGTTCTTATATAAAGTCAGAATAAAAAGTTCTATTTGATTTATAAATTAGTTCCACTTTTCCAAATTCTATTTTTTAAAAAAATGTAATTTAAACTTTTGTTCTGAACATTTTTCTCTTAAATCTGCATTTATAAACATAAACAAAAAATGTATTTAATCAATAATTTATTAACATTATTACAACAACAACAACAAATGAATCAGTTCTCAGACCACATTGCTGTGTGATATGTATTTTTTTAATCAAGTTCCATTAAAGTCTTATTTTAATAAACCCAATTTTAAAAGTATCATCTTTTTAAAGAATTTTATCAAATTTCATTAAATTTTTCAAAGTTTGTATTCCAAAAACGAACATTTTCTTAATTTCCTTTTATAAAATGCAAGCATACCTTTTGTTTTAAGTTTCGATTTGTTTGTTAAACATAGCCTTTATTTTTTTTTATATTTTTAAATATTTAGCTTTTTAAGATTTTAAATAAATTTTCAATTAATTCTGGGATCTAAGAATAAGTCACCCTTTATAAACAGTTGGCTTTCGCTTCGTTTCTAGATATAGAGGAAGCGTTTAATATATATACAACTGGAGCTATAAAATAGGGTCTCGAATCACAGTCTGTATCATAGAATGGATAAGAAGCCAAAACCAAAATTGCAGTGTAATTTTCATCCCTAAACTATAATGGAAACCCCAATTGGAAGAAAGATCTAGGTAAGCCAAAGTTGAATTTAGAAGCACCAGTGAAAAATCTTGATGCCTCTCACCTAAGCTAACCTTTTGGATAGTTAGTTAGGCCGATCCTTCTATATAAAATAGTATGAAGCACTAAATAAAAATATTTTACACAGAAACTCAATAGGATTCAATAACTTATAAAAGCTTAGCTGGACAGAAGCTATGAAGTCTACCTCTTTGGAAGCCCTGGATATCATAATAAATATAGCTCTAATCGATTCGATTAATTGTTCCTCTACCCTAACTAGGAATCTCCGCACTGAGAAATCTTACAAAACATATTAGGAAGAATCGCCAACTAGCTTTTACCAATATATTATTTGATTAAGTTCTCTTAGAAGCAGTGGACGTCAACAAACATGCTCTACCATGATAATTGTCAGATTATGCTGTCAAAGGTGTAGAAAGCTAAGCGAATTTCAGATACCTCGCTGGTTTATAGTCTCTCTTAATATATTTCTTTAATTTTACAAATTGATAACAACAAAATCATGTTTGAAGCTTTTACAAGAATTATGTTAAATAACTTTCAACATTCAAGCACAAAATAATTAATTTAATACAAATTTCAAATCTTACTGAATTGTTTGTTCAAAATTACATTTTTAAAATTTCTTATTTCAAATTGTAATTAAAAAAATTAATTAAAGTTAAAGCGATGTTACGTAACGTCCAGAAATTTATAGTTTTTAATTTTTTGTTTGTATTTTTGAATACCCAAATGCAAAATATTGTTGAAAGGGGGATTTTAAAAGAATTCATGAAGTCCTTCAGCTAAAACCAACAAATACCTTCAATATTAAAAATTACATAAAAACTGAATAAAAAAAATCCAAAAGCAGCATAGCTAAACTTGAAATATTGCAATCAGTAAAAACACTCAGGATTTTTTAAAAATAAAGATGGAAAAATAATTATAAAAACAAAAAGAATAAGAATATTTAGATTTCTTAGTATTTTTAATATATCTTTAAAATGTGCATATTTTAAAATATTTTCTGAAAATTTACTCTTAAAACTACATTTTATAAACATACAAAATTATATAAAATTTAGAACTGCATTAAAATATTAATTAATAATTAAATTTCATGTAGTTAAATGAAATAAATTATTCCTGTTTCTCTAAATTTGAATTTTGTTCGTAAAATGCTAGAAAAATAATTTATTAATAATATTTAAAATATTTTTTATATAATTTTATATTGTCTTATTTTCCAATTTAAAAGATATAATTCATAAAAAGGTATTCAACACGATTTTTGTATGATAATTAAAAAAAAATGAGGAAAAAAACTATATTAAAACTTTTTAAATTACAAATAAGGCAAATTTATAGTTCATGGCGTTTTTTCCATGACTATTTTCTTAAAATCAGCTGACTTTTTCAATGATTAAGTTTATTGTCAAAATGTAGTCAAATATTTTGTTTTTATTTTGAAGGATTCGATTCAGTTCTTATGGTTTTTGGTCCTGAAGTTTATCGAAATTCCCTGACAGTTTGAAAGGTAAACTCAACAAAGATTTAAATATACAATTTTGTAGAAAACAAAATTGAGAATTTATTGTGGTTTTGCAGTGAAAATTTCTGGATTTTTTCTAAAGAATTTTCTGAATTTTTCAAAGGTTTTGCTTTTTTATCAACTTTTTTTTAGTAGTTTTGTGTTTTCTTTTTTTGTTTTATATTTTGATATTTAAAATTTGTTGTTTAGTTTTTATTAAGTATTGAAAAATTAGCTTTTTACGAATTTATTATAAAGTTATAAAGTTTATTCTATTATTTTCCCCTGTCTGTAAGATACTGACTAATTTCTCGACTTGTCATGTCATATTTCAAATAATCACTGAATTTCCCTGACAATGTTCTCCCTTATTTTTTGGCAGATTTTTATGTTTTATCAAAATTTTCTTTTAAATTTCAAGTGAACATTTTTAAGTCATTTCATTTAAATCATTGATTAAATAAATATGATAAAACTTAAGTTACATTTTGATATGTATATTATAATTTGTAAAACATTTTGTTGAATTTTTAGGATACTTAAATAATAATGATGAACCTTTTGATGGATCTTACTTTTGAACGACTTTGACAGATTAAATTTCTTTACGATTTTCATTGAGCTAAACTTAAAGAGTATAAAAACTAGTTGAAGATTTTATTTAGTGTGTTTTAAAAATTCACACTTTCTTTATACTAACAAAATAAGCCATAACAAGTCTATTTATAAATCCAGAATGATCTTATTTGGATTTATTTTTGTAAAATAAATCATTTTTTGTTTGTTTTTGGATCTTTATTAATTGTTGTAAAAATAATATCTAAATGAAAGACTGTTTTTTGTTTTAATATTTTTGTAAGGAAACATCCTTTAATTTTGCTGAAAACTAGAGTTTGTAATTAAAAACCGCTAAGGTTTGTGATTATTTAATTTGTAATTTTTGGATGGGCTTTTTTAAACAGTTTTGAGATTCTGTAATTTTCAAGTATTTTCAAGGATTTCTTTACTAAATATGCGAGATTTCCTCTTTGAAAAATTCAAATTTTGATAGAAGATTAACCTTGCCAGTTTGAAACATTTCTGCATTAAAGAATCAAGATAAACACTCGATAAAGAAGTCTCAGATTCTTATGAATTATTAAAAACTTCAACTAAAATAGAACAGTAATAAAAATTGCACAATTCAATAACTATTGAGAAAAATTAAAGTGCCTTGATTTATTACAGTTGCCGTAGACAAAAAATCAAAAACTTTACTTAAACAATAAAAGTAATTGAAAAGACAGACTCGCGAAACCAGTTTTAAAGAACAATAAAATATGACTTCATTTCAAGCAATGTCAACAGTAATGGAAAGAAAGGTAATCTCGTAAAGAATTATCGATACTTCAAAAGTAAATCTTTCAAAATTAATAGAAATCTTATCAAGAATAGAAAATAAGGTATTCTTCAAAAAGTGGAGTGGAAATAATTTTGTGAAAAGAAAAAAAAACCCGTCGCCACGTATAATGTGAAATATGAGACTAAGTGGAGGATGTTTGGATTGACAGAATGTCCTGAAGGGCAGGTGGAAAGGTCGAAGGGCTATAGACAAGAGAAAACATGTTGTAAAACGTGTAAAAACTTTCTCTTGAGGAAAAAAACGTAGTAAAACATGTGGAAATCACAAGAAACCTAGAATTTTGTCCTCGATCGAGTTCGTTCCTCTGAGTTCACGAAAACCGTCGATCAGGCAGAAATAAATACAAAACAACACAAAACATTTTATGCAAAAGTTCACTTTCCGTGACATTGAACAACACTTGAGAATGATAACCTATCAGTTGCTACAGATGATCCTGAGAAATCAGACGGACGGGCAAAACAAAGGGATTTCCAAAAAAAATCCACGAGTTGGATATTTCCAAAAAATTAAGTAAAAAACATTGAAAACAGAATTAACTACGTCGCTTTCCTCTTCCACCGCCTCACCGCGCTGTTTTTAAGTCGTCATTATACCAAAATGGTGTGTGAATTTCTACACTTTTTCTTTTCACAATTTTGCACGGATTTTTGCGCAAACTTTCCAGAATTTTCGTAGAGGAAAAAACAGGTTCCTTGAAAATCAAAACCCCATTCGTCATTTTGTTGTGAAAGGTTTTTTTCCAAAGCAAAGTGGAAAATATATTTTTTTTTTTCGTTTTCAAAGAATCAATTTTGTACTCACCAGATGAAGCATGGCTGGTGGTTGTTGGTGTTGAGGACGATATTGACGATTGTTTGCAAAATATGGCTGGTCTCCTGCTGCATTATTCATTTCAAAAAAATATTTAACAAATTAGAAAGATCCCACAGTCGACTGACAATTTTAGTAATAATTGAACGCGACGGTCGTTCGACTTACCTCGCTCGATTCGACTGTTGTGTGAGAGAAAACACTGACCGTGGCGACATCTGCGGAGATGATCTTCTTCTTGTTTAAAAGTTGTGTCTGAGTTATGGACAGGTTTTGTTTCTTCGCAAGTCGGGAGAACTTGGTATTTTGTCGATGTGTTTGGTTGTTTGTCTTTATGTCTGTATTCTTGTAAGTCTGGCGTTATGTATATATCTTATGTCATATATTTATTGAACTCTAAAAAAGAAAGGAATGACTTTATTTTTTGGCTTTAGAAAACTCGCGAAATTCACATTGTTCTCACAGACAGTTCCATAACTCATTCTCAGTACTTTCCTCTCAAATACCCCCAGAAGGTTTTTATCTGATTTTGATAATGTCTACGATTCGGCTCCATACATCAGAACAAGTGTTATGAGCGTCTTGTAGATCATAAGTTTGGTGTTTCTTCTTACAAACTTTGATCTGAGAACCTTGAGGAAAGGTTTCAGGCGCTCACATAAGATAAAGCAAAGGATAAAATCTTATATGCCATATTGANTACGATTCGGCTCCATACATCAGAACAAGTGTTATGAGCGTCT
>JXPG01017452.1:0-11641 GCA_001015175.1 Megaselia abdita
GTTTTTTTGATGAGAGTTTATTTAATTTTATATTTTTAATGTTTACAATTTTTTAATTTAATACTTATATTTGTTTGATTCTTGAATTTTTACTTTTTTAAAATTAGACACAATATTTATTCGTCTTCTAGTTTCTTTAGTGATTTTTTTTATGTTTTTAATTTTATGTTATTTGTTTTATTATTATGTTTTATTGAATTAAATTTGTTAATATTTTTCGGTATTAATTTAAATATTTTTTTGTAGGTTTGATTCTTCCCTTTTTTTTTACTTTAATTTATTTTTTTATATTTCTGTTTAACTTTTATTTATCTTTTTATATTTTTAATTTACTTTTCTATTTTTTTTTTTGATTTAATGTTGTTTTATTTTGTTATTCTTTATTTTCTAGTATTTTGTTGTTTTTAGTTTATTTTTTTTATTTCTTATTCTTTGTTAAAATGTTTAATGTTTGTTGCTATTTGTTAGTTTTGAAGTTCTGTACAGTTTTTTTTTATTTGCGTTTCGATATTAAACAAAAAAAAACTAATTCACACAACGAACCGAAGGCAGCTCAATGTGTAGTAGTGACATTACGGACATTTTTAAAGCTGCTTTTCTACTTCAATCCTCTTTCTCTAAATACAATCAGTGATGAGCTATTTCCTATACTAGAAATTTAGGAAATTGAAACGACGAGGAGTCAGGTCAGAATCGTCATAGTTCAAGGCGAGAGTTCTAGCACATATACCAACCAACAACTTTTCTATATTAAAATTTGTAATTTTTTTTTTAAATATTTTTTTTTATAATAGCAACGGATTGTCTATTTAATTAAGTTTAAATTTTTGAATCTTAGACCTTGAAACATCTCTAGAAGAAAATGCATAAGTGATATCTCATTGGACAAGAAGGGAGAACTGCAAAGGCCATTTGTGACTTCAGGGAAAAAGCTACTTTGACAAAGTACTTCGAATGCTTCGAGCTCGTAGGTGAGTGACATTCACTATTACGAAACAACAACTGAAGGGTGAGCTAGGAATATTCGGGGAATGACCACTAAGTTGTCATGATAAAAGTCAGATGCAAAAGGAGCGACTCAACAAAAACTAAACCAAAATTTACGGCCACACTCCATAGGTGTAGGTATGTTCGATTATGTAATAATAAGCGAGGATATTACAAACCTATCAAAAGATGACATGACCAATCAGCGGACAATACTGTGAAGCAGAGCCTGTGACACGGCAATGCCAAGAAGGATGGTAGAGATAAGCGGCAAAGCAACCTAAAAAGAAAGTACAGCGCTCAAGGGGAAGACATAACTGTTAGGAGATACCCTTGGCTTTCAGGATATCAAACAACAACAATTGGAAAGCGAGAAAGGAAATGAAAAGATAAAACTTGTAGGATATCTGCGACTACGCCGACATAAACTTTTAGGGAACTTACAGTCCAAGCTAAAAGGAAATAGATCGGAACAATATTGAAGACTGAACTGAACTATCGATGTGAAATCGGTACCGCCTGTATCATATGAGGAGATCATCAGCGCATGCAATTGGCGTAATAAAGACGGATGGTATCCCGAACAAAGCGTACAAAGGAAGTTCCGAATTAACTCTTCCGAAGTTGACACAATCAAGGCGGTCGTCGACATGGTGGCCTCAGCCATTGAGAGATCAAGGTTGAAGAACGCTTTCAATACAGCAAACTGGAGCTGAATTAGGCGATCTTTAGCTCTGATAAATACAATACTTTACCTGATGAAACCTGAGTATACTTAGTCCCCTAATATGGAACATCAATGCTCAATGGAGTCTTAAACATTGCAGTACTAGGTAGCACAAATTCGTAGGACATCAAAGTAATAACAGTTATAAAAGCTATCAGTGAAATGGAAGTCAAGTGGCCACAAAACGTAGCTGGAGTTAGAAGACTGGGAGAAAAGTGAAATTCATGATGCTTACAGTTGAAGACACTGAAATAAAATCCAATGAGTCGGCGAAATACCTAGGCGTTATGATTAACAACAGGATTAATTTCAAGTCGCATATTGCATTTGTAACTGAGAAAGAGCTAAAGACTCAATCATATCAGCAGAAGATATCATCAGTATATAGGCTGAGGATATCGATCAGTCTCAACTGACTTGGCCGATATACCTCTTAGCAGATATGATATCAATCGACATCTTAGATAGCCAGGATACCGGAGAAAAGCTATTCCTGGAATTCCAATAAGATCTCAGTATTAAAGATCATCAAAGCTGATGAAAGAGGTACTTCTGGCATAGTCGGTGACATCACTTCCGAAGAAAGATGGTCTTACTAACTTATCCCGGCTATATAAATCAGGATCTGAAGGAAGCATGGAGAGTGCAGATACCTGCTGTCCGGACACGGTGGATATAGGAAGTACCTACACATGTGGTAGAGCACACCGAGCATACAACTTTTCGCTTTATGGAAGGATTTGGAAGAAACATAGCAATGCTAAGAATATATTACAAGCGGAGAGTAACTTGCTGGATATACAGATAGAGTTACAACAACAGCAAAATGTAAGGATTAGCAGGAGAAGAAGCACATATGAAATAACATAAATTCTAACTGACCTATTTGAAGTAATACCTAACGACAGAACTGGTCGACAGAGAAAAAGAGGATGATTTTGTAGTGGGTATTGCAGCCAAGTTTTTTTCTAACCAAGAACCCACTATGCAAATCCTGTCCTCCATTCTCTTGACTTCCCATAGATTCAGTAGAAACTCATCAACCTATCGATACGGATCGGATCAGCCTTACCAGTTTTCGTTACGAAATTAGGAAGTTTAACTCTATTCCACACAATATTGCATCACATCTCTTATGTATTGTCTATAGTAAACATATCTATAGACAACACAGCCAAGTCAAAGTTTCTGTCTATGTTGTTGCTTCAACATAGAAAAGAAATACCATTCGGTTGTATTCGTTATAGGCGAAAATCAAGAGTCAGTCAGTTAGTGAGTGAAAATTGTGAGAGAAATGAATGTTCGAGGAAGTCGTTGAAATGTAGGTAATTGTACCTTACTCGTGCAATAAAGTGAAAGAAATTAAGTAAATATATGGGTGAATTGAAGTAAACTACACTCACTCTATTCACAGTCTACTCTACTGCACTCCTACAGACTTTATGCACTTCTGTTTTTTTTCACACACGTTTTACTGCGATCTTTCTGACGGATGCAGAGATAATGGTTTTTGTAGCTTCAGGGAAAATATTGTTTCTGGATAGTGACTCTAGCTCTAGATGTGGTGATATAGGGAAGAGGGTTATTTTTAGAAGGGGAGCTTCTTGTTTGTATATAGGATGGGTTTGGAAGTGATGTTTAAAATGTTTGTTGAAGAACAAATTAAGTTTTGTCAAATGTTGAAGACGTGAAGTTTTTGCAACACTATAATTATGCTTTGTGGTTGTTTAACAAAGGTTTCCTAAAAGTTTCTGTTTGTATGTTAATCTTACATACTGATAATATACATACTGTGGGTGCATGTTGAAGCTAAACAAATTCTTAAAACCGAACTTAGAAAAACAAAATTTCTATAATTATGAAAACTAGCTTGAAAAATATGTTTTTTTATGTTGTGTTTTCATAAGCTAAGTATAATCACTTGTTTAACCCTAGCTCCTAGAAACAAAAGCTCCGACTTTGGGCAAATTTGCAAGATATTTTCATTGAAGTTTAATGAAAGAAGATAGTCTACATTTTCTTACGTTATTACCGTATAACAAAATCTATATAGAACTTCGAAATCCAAAAAAAAAATAAAAAAAAAAAAAATAAATAAAATACTAAAAAATAAGGAATAAATAAAACACTAATGAAATCAAATAAATAAATTAAATAGTTAAAGTAATAATTAAAAACAAACAAAAAACAAAAAGTAAAAGTAAAAATCAAATGAAAAATCATTCTAACATAAGTTAAGAAGATAAATATAAGAAACATAAAATAAAACAATATAATAAAGTATAAAAAAAAAATTAAAAAAAATAAAGAAACATTAGAAAGAAAGCAAATATTAACAAATAAAAAAAAATTAAATAAAAAATAAATAAGCAACTAAAATAAATAATAACTTAAAAAAAAAAAACGAAAACTAAAAAATAAAATTTTAAAAATACAAGCAATTTGAATTTATTTAAAAAATTTAATAGAAGAAATTAATCATTAATAGAAGCATTATAAGTTTTGAAAGACAAGAAAACATTTTAAAACATGGACGCAGTACACCTTATATTTTATAGTTTTGGGTATGGAATGTTTTTAGGAGTTTTTTTTAAGTGTACTAGCTTTGTCCGTCAGTGTGTCTGTCTGTCAGTCTGACGTACACCTTTTGCAACGTAAATTTGGAAAAAAGTTCTAATAATAAGAGTCTATCTGACTACTACAAACTGGCATTAAAGGAATTTTGATTGGTCCACACCAGATGGCGCTAACGCTTACATTCTAAAAGCATTAAGAAGAATTATGTATTTTTAAATTTTAGTGAAGAAAATCTTATCCGATTCTCATGTTTGATACCGCGTTTAAAAGCTACTGATGAGGCCTCAAACCCCCATCATTACTTTTTGGAGTTTCTGTATATAGTGGCGTAGGGAGGCGAAAAACAGTAAAATGGCCTATATCAAATTGACATTTTAGTGCATAACTTTGTTATCTGAAATAATGTAGGGTCGTGTGATACATTATTTTGAAAGTACCAATAAGACCTATAAAGTCCCAGCTAAATTTTGGAAATATATGGGAGTAGGAAAGGGGCAACTAAACCAAAATGTAGATAACTTCGTTATCTCGAATCACAAAGGTTTGTGTGATACATCATTTTGAAGGTGCCAATAAGGCCTACAAACCTCAATCAAAATTTTAGAAATACATGGGCGTAATAGAGGGGCAACTAAAGCAAAATGAGTTTTTATGGACTTTATGAATCCTTATATGAACCTTTATGGTTCCCAATATATTATTCGAAGTGAGGATTAATTTATAACAAAAAACTCTAGTGCTAAAGTTACTTATTTTAAAGCGATTCATTGAAAATGTGATAAGATCTGCAATGAAACTCTACAATAAGTTTTTAAATTCTTTTTAGAAAGGTATTGGACATAACATTTTTGAATAAAGTTTTTAAAACGGAGTTTTTAGAACGAAGGAATATAAAATGTTTTACATATGAATATAAGTATAGATATGAGGTATTCATGGACTCCATCAACTTGCTTCTTGTGTTTGTTTTGCTTGAAGAGAGTCTTGAACACGAGAACATATTCCCAGCTCCTCGTTATTAGTCCAATTCTTCTGAACAATGTTTTAATTTAGTTTCTAGAAAACTAAAAAGATCATTTTTTTTTTTAATTGAATTGAATTTTTTTTAATTTCAGTTTAAACAGGTGAGGCTCAGATAAGCGAGAAAGTCTTCAGTTTGGGATTTCTTGTCTTTACACAATTAGAAACATTTTGCATTGAGATTTTGAAATATATTGTTTCTATTATTACTTTAAAAAGCAACACATGAGGATTACTAAAAAAATAAATTTTCAGAAAGATTACTAGAGTACAACAAAAAACTATTTTCAAAAATTCTACAATACTAATTTTAAGATAGCATTACAAAATAATTTCTCAATGCAAACAAAAAAATCAAATCTAAAATTTTCATAAAATTCACATTATAATGCGAATTGAGTCTTTTGAAATTCCCCACACCTAAATTGTATTCATAATAACATTTGGAACCTATATTCACATGGCAAAAATAAAACTTAGATGCATTTCCAGATTCCTCTAAACATACCATACCAATTTCTTTTCTAAAATAACTAAAAAGAAATTGTTATTTATTAGTTGTTATGAAATATATGGGAGTGTTCTCGAGGAGTGGCACAGCTTGGACACAGCTACCAGACAATCCGTGCAAGGTAGAATCTTGCGACCCCCCATGACAGCCTAAGGCGAGCAATGAGCGCTATAACTCATCTCCATTGAAGAAATGAACTAAATACTCATTTCACCATCATCAGCAAAGCCACCATCGGGGAACTCCTCGCCAATGCACCCTGGTATTAATGGACGGGACAAATTCGCTGCCAAAAAACGCTTTGGTTGGGGAATGTACAAATTTACTGCTAGGAGCGCAAGGCCAGTACCTAACCTTCGAAACGGCTTGACTCAGAAAATCAGGAAAAAGCCTCGGATCAATTAAATTTACGGAAATGGAAAAAGATATCAAGCAATGTACCTATAATGTCCGAATACTTCTTAGACCTGGCAGTAAGAACGAGCTCCTTGACACCTTAGCTCGTTATAAGGTCGACATCACAGCGCCAAAAAGAGTGACAAAAAGAGTAAAAGAGACATCTAATACAGCTGTGCAGAGAAACATTGTATGTACGGGCTTCGCTGTCAGACAGTGCTCATCAGAAACTGAAGTTTTTGGCACAGTCCATCGAAAGCCTAGAAAGGAATGGTTTGACTCTCAATGCATGCTGTCCACGTGAAGAATACGGCAAGACAGAAGTGGTTCGGCGTAAAGAAGTCAAGGATGTCTGGTGCCATACATATGACCAGTTCAAGGATGCGAGGAGACGTGCCGTTAAGGTGTTAGTTTCTGGCCAACGACGAACCCGAATCATCTGTCCTACAAGATCACACCATTAGAACATTTTAAAGAAGCTTCGTCACCATCCAGAAGCGAGATCGAAGCAGCCATACGAAAGTTGAAGAAGAATAAGAGCCCTGGTTCCGACGGAATCCATGCTGAGCTTATACAATTAGCTGGGGACAGCTTTGTGGAACACCTCTCGCAACTTTTCCAAAAGATATGGACGATTTTTACAATGCCTAGTCAGAGGAGTCTCAGTATGATTACACCTATATACAAGAAGGGGGCAAAAAGGATTGCAAAAACTACCGAGGTATCAGCGTCCTGAACACGGCCTACAAGATCCTATCTTTCATGCTATGTGAGCGTCTGAAACATTATCATCATCGGAGATTATCAGTGCGGCTTTCGACNCCGCAACTTTTCCAAAAGCTATGTACGATTTTCACAATGCCTAGTGAGTGGAGTCTCAGTATGATTACACCTATATACAAGAAGGGAGACAAAAACCATTGCAAAAACTACCGAGGTATCAGCGTCCTGATCACGGCCTACAAGATCCTATCTTTCATGCTATGTGAGCGTCTGAAACATTATCATCATCGGAGATTATCAGTGCGGCTTTCGACCTGGAAAATCCACCACAGACCAGATCGATTTTAAGCAGGCATACGACAGTATCATTAGAGATGAGCCATCAACAGTAAAGTAAGTTATCAAAAACGTAATGAAAAAATTCACGTAACGTTACAAAAAGTATAGCATATCTTCTTCTTCCAATTATCCTCTTCAAAAATAATCTCAAAAAAAGTATACACTTTGTTGGTTAATTCACCAAAAAAGTAACGTTAAATTACTAAACAAATATCAAATCTGTCTTTCGTTACGTTATTTCATCGAGAACGTAATGTAAATCTTCCAAATCATATTGAAAGGTTCAATGAGCATGTCCTGCAAATTAGCTCAAATTCGGATAATCCATATCTTGCTAAATATAGTTTAGACCTTTAAAATTAAGTGAACTATTTTTAATTAAAAACAATTGTTTTATTTTCTGTTCATGATTAATCTTTTTGTTTTAAATTTTTATATAAAACTCTTTATTTTGTTGTCTTGTTTTTATGTTTTATTTGTTTTTATTGTTGTATATTTTTTTTATTTTATTTTATTTGTTTTTTAATTTATTATTTATTTTATTTGGTTAATTATTTAAGATTTGTTGTTTTTAATGTTTTTATTTAATATTTGTTAGTTTTGTAATTTCTTTTTTTTTATTTCTTTCATTTCACGTTTGATTATAAACTTGATTATAATTTAATTATTATTGTAGTATTATTTATTCTTTTAAATACAAACATTAAATTTATTTGATTCTTCGTAGTTTTCTTTGTTATTTTGAGTTTGTTTTATATTTAGTGTATTCTTCTTGTGAATTTTGGATATTTTTGATTGAAATTTATGTTTAATTTCAGTTTGTGATATTTCGATTCTTAATTTATTAGTATTTTTTTTTCTTTTTAATGTTTGCTGTTTTTTTGAAATTCTATATATACTCAAAACCAAAATCCCAAAGAAAACGTGCACCACACCTCCAAAAGACCAAAAATCTTTCTCACATCAAAATCAAATCAAGTGTAAACGTAAACTATTCAATTTGATAAACGCACGAACAGACGAACGAATCGAATAGATAGATAATAGTTTATTGTTTCAGAACGAATAATCTCTCTAATCTGAAGAAAAAACATTCATCGTTTTTCTCAAACAGAAATAAAAATTCCACAAAAGCTGAACGAAAATAAAAACTTTGAAATGTAAACAACATTTGAACATTTGAATCCGAATCCGATCCGAGAAATCCATTTGGCTCCATTGACTATACAATACAATACCGTGTTGTTCATAGTTCATAGTATAGTTTATGTTTTGTTAGATGAAGATGAAGATGAGAAGATGCCATTAAAAATAGCGGATGTTGGTGGTGGTTTTTTCGGAAATTAATTTTCTCACTCTTTCTATCTTTAATCTTTTTTCTACCAACAATAAATCCGCCTTTTGAAAGAATAAACAATAGATAAAACAAAAAGCAAAGCTATTTTCAGATCTGAATTTTCTTTTTCATAGTGAACTGAACTCGAACTATACTATTGAATACAGGTGCTGAACAGAATTTGTGTATTTATATTTCTAGAGAAACTAACTGATCGAGGAACTCAGAAGAAGTCTGTTAAGTGGGCGTTTGTACTTTTTGCGATTGATTTCTGATCTTCAAATTTAAACTATTTAAGAACTTTTGATGTACAATTGATTATTTCTTGATAGGTTCGAGATCAAAGGGGTTTTAAATGGAATTGATTTCTTTGATGGACGGTGGAAAGTGATGAAAAACTATTTTTGCATGAAAGTGTAAATATGGTAGTCATTAGATGGTTCTAAGGAATTTTCGTCTAAAAATATAACTTTCCAAAATTTGAATTTTTAACGCGACTTTTCTTTTTCAAAGTCTTTTATTTCTTAAAATTTCGAAATTCGTATTTCATTTTTTACACATTATTGTAAAAAATGCAAAGGGTTAATCCTTTGTAATTTTCGATGTCAAAAATAAAATTTTCCAGAAATTGAATTTTTAACGCAACTTTTCTTTTAGAGAATTAAGAAATTTCTATTAAAAAAATGTCTTAATTTTTTCTTAAATCACGAAATTTCCATTAAAAAATACGTCTTTTTTTTACACTTTTTTGGTAAAAAATGTTATTTTCGATGTCAAAAATACAATTTTCCAGAAATTGCATTTTTACGCGACTTTTCTTTTAGAAAGTTTATTTCTAAAAATTTCGAAATTTCCATACAAAAACGTCTTTTATGCTTTAAACATTTTTGTCAATTTACTAGAAATTGCATTTTAATTTACTAACAGTTGCATTTTAACGCGACTTTTCATTTAGAACTTTATTTCTTAAAATTAAGAAATTTCTATTAAAAAAATTTCTTAATTTTTTCTTAAATCACGAAATTTCCATTAAAAAATACGTCTTGTTTTTACACTTTTTTGGTAAAAAATGTTATTTTCGATGTCAAAAATACAATTTTCCAGAAATTGCATTTTTACGCGACTTTTCTTTTAGAAAGTTTATTTCTAAAAATTTCAAAATTTCCATAAAAAACGTCTTTTATGCTTTAAACATTTTTGTCAATTTACTAGAAATTGCATTTTAATTTACTAACAGTTGCATTTTAACGCGACTTTTCATTTAGAACTTTATTTCTTAAAATTAAGAAATTTCTATTAAAAAAATTTCTTAATTTTTTCTTAAATCACGAAATTTCCATTAAAAAATACGTCTTGTTTTTACACTTTTTTGGTAAAAAATGTTATTTTCGATGTCAAAAATACAATTTTCCAGAAATTGCATTTTTACGCGACTTTTCTTTTAGAAAGTTTATTTCAAAAAATTTCGAAATTTCCATACAAAAACGTCTTTTATGCTTTAAACATTTTTGTCAATTTACTAGAAATTGCATTTTAATTTACTAACAGTTGCATTTTAACGCGACTTTTCATTTAGAATTTTATTTCTTAAAATTAAGAAGTTTTTTTTGTGATTTGCGATGTCAAAAATACAATTTTCCATAAATTGATATTTTAATGCGATTTTTATTCAAAAAATTCTTTTATTTCTTAAAATTAAAAAAAATTTATTTAAAAAAATGTCTTAATTTTTTTTTCGTTTTTTTTTTTTTTTTAATTTGTGATGTTAAAAATACAACTTTTGAGAATTTAATTTTTAACGAGACTTTTCTTTAAAAAAGTCTTATATTTGGTTAAATCACGAAATCTCTATTAAAAAAAGCGTCTTAATTTTATACAATTTTTTTTGTAAAAAATTTAAAAAAAAATTTGTAAAAAATTTACAATTTTTGTTGTAAAAATGTACAATTTTTTTTGTAAAAAATTGTTTAAAATTTTCCCTTTTGTAATTTTTTAGAAAGTTATTTATTTTGTTCACACTTTTTTGTGAAAAAATGAATTTGATGTCAAAAATACAACTTTTAAGAAATTGCATTTTTAACTCGACTTTTCTTCTAGGAAGTCTTTTAATTAAATTCATCAAAATAAAATGAAAGAAATTCCGATGTTTTTCCGGATTTACGATATAGAAATCATTTGAACCAATACAATTAACTCAATAAACTCTATACGATGCAATCAAAATGAAACAATTCTTATTGGTTAATTCAAACTCCTTANATTTTTATGTAAATTCATCAAAATAAAATGAAAGAAATTTCGATGTTTTTCAGGATTTACGATATAGAAATCATTTGAACCAATACAATTAACTCAATAAACTCTATACGATGCAATCAAAATGAAACAATTCTTATTGGTTAATTCAAACTCCTTAATTTTGATTGGCTAAGACTCACAACTAGAACGAACAAAGCTCGAAAGTGTTCGGGATTAGAATTAGAGTCTTATGTTAAGCTTGATTATAAACTTTGCATATATTTGCAATATTACTATAAAAAATGGTTAAAACTTACTACTTTGAAAGTTTAAAAAAAATCGAAAGAAAGGAGAATACAACAAGAATTCCTAGAGGTTATTTCAAACTCCTTAATTTTGATTGGCTAAAAATCACAACTAAACCGAACAAAACCCTAGAATGTTAGGGATCACAAGTAGATCTTACTTGGTTTAATTTTATTGTTTAGCTTTAGAAATGTTACATAGTATTGTTAATTAATCGTTATTAATAAATATCAATCAAAAGAGCATTTAGAAAAGGTTTTAAGTATATTGAAACATTTTCAAATGCATTTTAGAAATAGAATATCTTGAAGTGTTGTGAGTTGCACACTATAAAATATGTAACCCACACTCAGAATATATTCTGTACACATTCGAAAATAGAGAACAATAAAATACAGTGGATTTTTTTTTGAAAAATATGAAAATTGATAAAATATTGGATTTTTTTTAAGAAAATGTCTTAATTTAATTAAATAAAACA
>JXPG01017496.1:0-10928 GCA_001015175.1 Megaselia abdita
AGTTTTTTTTTTTTTTTTTATCTTGTCTTTGTCAGAATGACGTAATAACACGGTATTTTTATGTCATTTTGACGCCATTTGCCGGTCAAAGTCTGACGAAATGCTTGCTTGTGGTGAATTGTCATAAAATTATGGAAATTTGACTTGATTATGACAGATTTATAAATAATNATTTATAAATAATTCCCTACAAGCAATGAGTTCGTCAGACTTTGACCAGAAAATGACGTTAAAAGAAAGTCTTATGACGTCATTTTGACGCTGGTCCGACTAGTCACGATTTGGTTACTTGGGAAACTTTGCTCATAAGTTATATCAAAGCGTCAACAGACAACAGTAGAACTATACTCCTGTGACAACATGTAATGACAAGAACGGAAGCAAACAGGTAGTCCTCAAGCGATGGGACGATAATTTTTCAGAGCGTGTAAAAAGCAGTGCTCCCACACAAGCAGAAGAAAAATCATTAAATGATTTCCAAAACAACAATGATGTCCCTCCACCCACAAGATCAGAGGTAGACTCAGCACAATACAAGAGCGAAGGAAATGACGGTATATCAGCTGAACTGTTAAAACCAGCCGGGCCTTCTTTCAAAGACGCTTTCCACAAGCTACTTCTGAAGATCTGGGACAGGGTCGAGATGACAGAAAAATATATTCGCACTGGTGTGAATTTCCAAAGAAGAATTTAAATAAAAGTCCACAAATAGTTGGACTTGTCTGCCGGCGACTTCAAGGCAAGAATATAAGCAAGATCTAAAGCCTGCTGCTTTCAGAGGAGTTAGGGAACATATCAAATGCTGGTCCATCAAACAGCACCACGATGAGTGTACATTGTCATCATTTGGTGGGTGGAAGTCTAAGAGCTTCAGAAACATGGCTATCAGCCACTAAACTCGTATGGGAGGAACCAGCAAAGCCATATATGATGGATTTCAGCAGCTTTTCAACGCAGAAACAGATGCTAGCGTTGAGGAAGTTACTGAGCGCTTTGGAACATTCAATTTTGTAAAAAATTATGAACACAAAAAGCGATCAGGAGTATTCCAAAGCTCTGGAGGCCTTCGACTGCTATAAGTAAAAGTAAAATTTAATGAGTCGGATATACTACGTGATGCATCCCACGTCGTTTCGATTTTGATGAAAAAGGGTATCTCTAATAAACTCGTTAGAATTGCAGACAGCAATAGAATAGAAAATAGAATAGAAAGAAAACATTCCTTTATATCACTGCTACACCTTGAGTCACCTTGGGTTCGTTGTGTGATTTAGTTTTAGTTTAGTTAGTATATCATTGTGTTTGTCTCAAGTAAGCAAAAATGTAATTAAGAGAATATCTAAGAAGAAGCTTTCTAACTTCTTCAAAAGGTGTTCCAAAGATGAAGACATATTCCAAGTTGAAAAATTTACTTGCACTGCCTTTACTAAAATAGGACATGATAACACCGAAGTTATTGTCCATTAAATCATCGGTACTCTCTGTTCTACAAGACTACTTGAATGAGTTTCAATTAGATATATTCGAATCTTTTTTTAAATCTGTTGGAACCTACTACTTTGAAAATATGACGAGAATTCTGATTTGAGATGAGCGATAATGTAGATGATGATGAAGACAAAAATGATGCACTACTTGATGAATTTGCTGAGGGAATTTAGAATTTCTCCTTTAAAAGAGCAAGGAAGTTATCCACCAGTGGGTCTACGAGTCAAGTCGTAAAGAAAGAATTCACAACGAAGTGGGAGCCATTGTAGACATCAGCTGTCACAGGAAGACAAAGGTTAAGCTTTATATCGAGCTCGTCTTGTCAGTGCTTCTGTTTGGTCCATAATGCTGGAACCAAACATTTGAAGACGAAGTAGTTCTCTCTGAATTTGAAAGAAAGGTTCTACGAATTATCTGCCATTGTTGAACAAGACACCAGGGATAAACAGTATGGGCACAGTGCTGTTAGCTGCAATCTGGCGAAGATTCATGAGCAACGATGTATGTATATAAATATTTTCACAAATACATGTTCCTTTCCCAAATTAAACATACAAAAATATATATAAAACATTAGGTAAATAATTTATTTTTGTTTGAATTAGAATTTTGAATTTATTTGTGCAATATATAAATGAATTTGTACAGTCTATAAAATATAAATACAAAATTGCAACATAATAAATCCTCAAAACTTTCAATATCATCAACACCTTGTGTTCTGCTCAGGCTCTAGAAACCTTTAACAAAGGTAACATTACAAAGTATTTGTTATATTCCAAGCATTGCTTTAAACTTCGTATCGAATTCTGCCACTTCTTACTTATAGTCATAAGAAGAATAGACGGAGGATTGTTGTTGCAAGAATATAGAGAGAACAAACTGTATATCTGCATGAAGGTAGAATAAGCTGTGACGGGACTGAAGAATGCTAAAAGCCTTCGAACATGGCTGAACAGACATCTGAACGAAAATAGTTTGAAAGATTTCCAAAATAACAAGAATTGTGTATATTAAATTAGCTTGAAACGAAAGAGGTGTGTCAATAACAGTTTCCGAAGTTCAGTCAAGGCAGAACTAGTGAATTGCAAGAGCTGATTCATGTAGATGTATGTGACCTGATGAGAATGGTGTGTATTCAATTCACGGATGACTATTCTCATATGAAATTTGAATACTTAAGCCTTAAAAAGTTACTGATATTCAAAACCTATGTGGAAACTAGTATGGAAAGCGTATCAAGAAGATATTACAGCGACGAGTTTCTAAAAGCACTCCAGTACCATAAGTACCATACACACCTCAGCAAAAGGGGGTAGCGGGGAGAGAAAATATGAACAGATGTTGAAATCATATAGAATGTCTTTATACAAAGACTAAGCGCATTATGACTTCGAGAGAAGTAGCGGTGCTGGAAAATTCGTTTACTAATAGAACTAATAAGGAAAACTGATGTTCTCGAATAATATTCAGCGGATGATGTTTATTGTCCAGAAAATGTTCTAATGGTTCCAGTATCTCAAATTATTCAAGTTGACGAAATTGCTATTCGTCTTCAAGGAAATCTTGAAAAAATTAAGAAGAATCTGAAGCAGTTAAATCTCAAGAAGAAGTTATTAATCCTGATAGCGATGATAGGTTCAATGAGTCTCAACGAGCTGCAAATCCGGCAATAGCTCCAAGCTGAATTCCACGAACAATAATACAAGCTATGGGCCGTGAAGATTCGAAAAACTGGAAGGCAGCTATATATTCAGAATTCTTAATTGCTTAACGAAAATACTTGGAATCTGCCAAAGGAATGAAAATTAAAAAGGAAAAGAGGACCAATCACCTTAACGCATAAGAAATCTTTTAAAAAATTATGAAAGACTTTGACTTAGAAGTGGTAGGAAAATGCAGATGCAGTCATTATATAGATCCTTGAATTACGTTGACCAAGTGCAACCAGTATGATGAGAAGTGTCAAATTGTTAACATAAAGTTATAAAGCCATTTCAATATATTACACAGCTATCACAGATGAATGTATATCGCCTTCATCAGAACTATTTCATTGCCGCTACACAGTAGCCGCATACATGGAGAAAAGCGACGAAATTTACCTAAGCTGAAATTTTGTCAGAGCATTCAAAATTGTATCCTTACATTCTCAAATTAAGAACATTTAACAAAAACAACATCTACATCCGATTACATAGTAAACGTCTTTTAACTCTTTAAGCGAAAATGTAACGCTGAATATATAAATTTTGTGTTGGTACACTGAATGCGCTTTTACTACTACTAAATATAACTTAAATACAAAATTACCAAAAAATTAAACAAATGTTTATTTAGCCACATAATGCATAGAAGGATTTCTGAAAAAATCTTATGTATAATTTCTAGGCAGAATACTTGAAAGTCCAACTACTTGGGTAATGCAATTTGGGTTCAGGAAGTGAAATACAATGTATCTTTGTCTTCGTCTTTTTTAGTCTCTCAGGAAAGTTTTTGTGGATGTTACCTACCATATCACAGACGGCGTAGGCTATTTTCAGTTTTTATCTCGATATCGTGAAGACATCCTCATGATATCATTTAAATATCATATATCAAAGTATGGGATCCTGAAAAAGGGATGTAGAAAATCCTAAAACCCAACAAACCAAAAACACAGAAAATAAAAAAAGAAAACTAAATATTTTTGAAAATTTATTCGTATATTTTAAAATGTAATTTGAATTGAAAATTTGATTTGTTTTAATATTTATATTATTTTTATCTTTTTATATAGAACATTTGAGTTTATTATATTGATTTTTGATATGAAGAAGGGAAGTTAAAAAACAATAAAATTTTACATTTACTTTGGATAATTTTCGATTGTTTTATTCTAAAAATGCATTCCTGTTTGGATTTGGAAAGAATATAGTTTAAACTAAATCGTTAAATTTAAATACAGATCGATGTTCACAATATCGTTTTTTTTTTGTTGTTTTAATTTTTTTTTTCATCTAAGATACTTAATACAATACAATTTATAAACTTGTTTTACCTTTAATATTTATTTTTATTTATATTGTATGAATTACAAATAAAAAAAGGGACAAAAATAATCCGAATTATCGAAATAATAATTTGCAATTATTTTTGAATTTTACAAAAAATATTTTCCACGGACATGAAATTTAATGATGGGCGGCTCCACCACGTCCTTTGCGTCCTGAAACGGAAGAAGGTTTTTCTTTAGTAGTTTTAAGATTTAATTTAAGCTATAAAAATTATCTTTGCTTAACTAATAAAACAAGAGAAATATTTTAAATTAAAAAATAGTATAAAAATAATTTTAGAAAATAGAGAAAAAAAACCGGAAATTTAGAAAACCCTAAAGATAAGAAATGAGCAAAAATTAAATAAAAATAATCCTTCAGAGACAAAAGTCCATAGAAAGTGAAGTATCAACAAATCACGTAGAGTGGATAGTGAGTGGAAAGTGTATGGATGGAATTTCCATCCAAGAGTCAAGCCAAATGAATTAAATAAGAGCGGAAAAACTGCACTGTTGTCTGTATAATTTCTGAGTTTTGCTCGTTTTCGTTTCGGATGACCCAATTTCCACTTGAATAATTCTTTGTTTCCACTTTCAATGGATGAACAGAAAATAACAGAACAGTAAAGTCCTTTCGTTCTCATTGAATAGAGAAAGGAGCAGTTTCTGGGAGAACAGAAGACACCAAAAAAGTAGGACACACAAAAAACGGAAACTTTCTTCTTTCACTCAGTCATCCAACCGAATGGAAAGTGTAGTTAGTCGTTACTGAAATGTTTGCGGTTTAACTTTGTTCTTGTTGTTTTGTTTAAACTTTATTTAGTTATGTTGCAAACAAAATTACAACTTTCAACAACATTTTTCAATGTTTGGTTGCTAAAGCCGAAAGGGTTTACTGGAAAATTAGGAAGGATTTTTTGGAGCTCAGAGGTTATCCTTAAAATATCTAATGAACATTGTAAATTAGTTGGAAGAAGGAGAATCACGTTTTTGAAAAGTTTTTGATTCTCTTTTTTGTTTGTTTTCTATAAATTAGGACGATTTAATTGGAAGGATATTTTTTTTGACGAAGCATTTATTTTTTTTGTGCTTGAAGTATAATTAGAGGAAGGACATTGTGGAATAATGTGAATTTAATTTCATTTTGTTGTTGGAGTTTTTGTTAATCTGTTATAATGATAGGATATGTGAAATTTAGGTGACTATTGTTTGGTTTTGGCGCATTTTTACTGGAAAATAAAGACATTATTGAAAATAGTAAAAACAGGAAGTAAAGCTTAACATTATTACTTTCAATTTTATAAATTAATTAAATTCTTAAAGTTTTTGCTGTGTTATTATTAAACATTCAATTAAAGTAGAAAATTGCCTCATAATTACAAAAAAATATTTCAAAAATAACATAATTTAGAATTAAAATTAAAAACGAAACATGAATAATAATCTAATAATTAAATCTCCAGTGAGTACAAAGAAAATAATCAGTGTTAAAAAAAGGATTTATATTTAATTTAATATTAAAAGCCTTAAAATATTTGATTTATCATTCGTAACAACATTGTCTTTTACAAAATATAAAAATAATGTCATATTTTAAATGCTTGAAATAATGTTTGATACATTTAAAAATAAATAATAGAAGAGTTTTAGAGAATTAAAGAATTACATTTTAGAATAAATATTTTTAGTTTTAAAACTTTTCCATCGGAAAGGGTTGGTTTTTTATCGTTTGGTTATCGTTGGACTTGAATTAGTTCTGTTTCTAAGAATTCATTAAACCAACCAATACCTCCACTATTAAAAAAAATATAAAAACCAATCAATATAAAAAAAAAATACAAGATATTAAACCAAATTCTATTATCCTAATTAACCCAGTAAAAAAATCAAAGATTTGTACTAAATTTGTCATCATTAAAAACTGAACAAAATATTTAAATTAAATAAAAAAAAAAACAAAGAGCGTAAAAGATATTTTCAAAATTAACTAATATCTAATCATAACCCAGAAAGAAATTAAATAAAAATATTTATTACACCTAGAAAAAATCACATAGTCAAAAAAGGATTAATACGAGCATAGTAAGAATTAATACTTAATAAATTAATATAACAAAAATAAAATTCAAAAACCTTGATTTAAAGTACAAACAAATCACAAACGAATCTCCAAAACAAATACTAAACACAAACTTTTAAAACATTTAAAAAATATAAAAACAAACTTTAAATGAAAAGGAGAGCAACGAAGAATCAAACAAATACAAACATTAAAAAAGAATAAACACTAAAAAATAAAAAACACTAAAAATAAATAAAAATCAGGACAAAAATAATACTAAAATAAATTGGAAGATTTGAAAAAACAGATAACATTGAATTTAAAGAAAAAAATAATAAATGAAGAATCATCCAAAAATTAAAAGAAAAAATACTAAAAAAAAATTTAAAATGAAAATATTACAAAATAAAATAAAACCTTTTAACCAAGCTTAAAACATTTAAAACAAAATAAAGAAATAATAGTAAACAAAAACTAAAAAAAAACAAAGAAAGTAATAAAAAAAAAATAAGCAAATAAATTAAAATAAATAATAATTTCTATAAAAAATTAAAATTTCTTGCATGATCAAAATTCAAAAATTTGTGGCCATTTTTTTTTATTTTTGAGTTTTGGTAAAAATTTTACCCAAATGTTTTTCTGATGGTTACTTTTTTATATTCAGTGTTTCGGTTTGGTTTTTTTATTTCTGAGTAAATAATAGCTTCAAAACTAAAAATTTGCTGATGCAATGTCCAAAAAGTCAGGTTTTCGCCACACTGTGGACCGTATCACTACCAAGAATTTGTCATCTATTTTATTATTGTATTAGTAAAATGTGAAATTAATTTGCATATTTCATTAGATAAATATTCTATCTCTCAAAAAAAGTGTGTTAAACATTTTAATTATCAGGAAAATACATATTGTTGAATGTGTCAGATATTTTATTTGTGCAGTACGTATTCTGTTCATTTCTCTGCACAAATTTTGTTTATAATAATTGTCATTTAAAATATGAAGTTTCTTAGTTAAGGTTTATAATTTTAATTACTAAAACTTAAAAGATATTTTTATTGAATTCTTGTCTTTATTATTTATGATTGGATTATCCAAGAAATTCAAATTCTAAATCAATGTTCATATTTGAATTGCTGTCAAAATTCCTCATATTTCAATAAGTAAATTACGTACTAAAATATATAGTATACGCAATAAATGTGTGTTGAGAACTGATAAAAAAAATAAGTAGTAAATTTTACTAAAAATCTACTACTTTAGTTATTAACATTTTACATTTGTTTAACTCGACTGGAAAAGTAACGCTTGTGGTAGGCTTTGAACTCGCACACTTAACATTAACTTCTACAAAGTTTCAACATGTTAAAGTGCATAGCAATAGGCAATGAAATAGAATTAAATACTATATGCTAGGACTTAAATTGTAACTATTACTACTTTTTGTAGTAAAATAAAGCAAAAAGACATTGTCTCAGTTTGAACTCATCCTTGGAAAAAATATATAATGATGGTATTTCAACTATTAGTAAAACTTACTACATATATGCAAAGTTTACTACTATTTCTAGTAAATAGAAAAAAAAAACTATTATTAACCGGGTTTGAACTCATGATTGAATGAAAAACTAAAATTTCATTCAGTAATATTTACTAACAAATATTTCTGATTTAGCAATTTTTACTATTATTAGAATTTTTTTTAATGAAGTTAAGTAGTCATTTAAGCTTTTTCTTAAGTAGTAATTTTTAGAATTTAGAAATTAATTAAATATTTAAATATTTTTCTAATCTTATAACTACTAAGTAATAAATTTAACTATCACCAGATTAGTAATTCTTACTATTAATAGAAGAAATCTTACTTAAACTGAATTCGTTACTAAAACTTAATCTATTTAGTAGTCAAATTGTAGTAATTTTTGCTAAGCTTTTTATAGAAAATCTTACTACAACATAATTGTAATAGTAAATTTTACTACTTATGTAGTAAAACAGAGATTTTTACTAAATATAGTAAAATTTACTACACTATAAAATCTACTGCTACTGTTCCTATTGGCTTATCTCCAAAATTTTGATTAGTTGGTTTAGTAATCGGGGTTTGAGTCGTACTATTACTCGTTTGAACTAGCCCATGAAAGTTGTCAAAAAAAGGCATTCTAATGATATAATTTCCTAATTTTTTTTGTTTGAAGTTGGTCCTAACGATATCGTGTTGACATCTTTACGACGTTAATCATAACTTAGATCCAGTTCATTATTTTAAATAGACCCACATAAAACTCACAAATTTCTATTAGTTCCTCAGAATATCCTTAACAAATTCATAATACATTATATTTGTTATACAACCTTGTGATCGAGTACAAAAAAATAATTTTATTATAACAAGAACGCAAATTCCTCATTTAAAAAAAAAAGTTTCATGAAAATATAATATCAGAGGTACTTTTAGTTCTATTTTTGATGGATTATTTTTTTAGATGATATTATTCCGGAATATTTTTATGTAAATTACTCAAAGTATTAATTGTCAATTTCAATTTAAACATCAATGTTATTCAGATAATTAAAATTAGACCCAAATTATGGCGAAATTGACTCAAATTATGAAAAGAATCTTAGTTTATAAATAAATTAATTTAAAAAAAGACTAATCCATGTTCGTGCTTAGTCTAAATTTCAAAATGTTTGCCGGTCCAGACAGTTATTTTATAGCTAAAATAGCTTTCGAGATATTAAAGTTTAAAATCGAAAAGATACAAAAAGTAGACCCAAATTATGATTAATTACGGTAATGACTTGATCGAAAAATGTCTTAATTCTTGTAACGATTGTAAGCAATGACTTAAAATTGATAATATAAAACTCAATTTATAATCGAAAAATTTTCAAAACCCAAACTCAATGCCCCAAGAGAAACTCACACAAAAAAGACAACTAAAACACACAGACAGAAAAGTATCTTAACGATGAAAAGAATCAACGAAATGAAAAGATAAACCAGCCGTAAATATGCAAATAATTGCGCATAAAACCACCTAATCCTTTTCAAGGAGCAGCAAAAACAACTCTATCTAAAGTAGTTTCTTTTCTTTCTAAACGTAAACTAAAACACACAATCACCTCATCACCACGAACCCTAGACAAAAGGATAGTTTCGTCTATTTTATATCAAGAAAGGAATGGAAAGGAAAGAAAAGCAAAGCAAACTTTCTTGTGTTGCAAGGAAATCCTTAGACAATTAAAACGCTTCATCACAACAAGTATTATAGTTTTTATTCCTTTCATTTCATTCATTCATTCCGTCTTTCTTTACCTTCGCCAGGTTTTCCAAATAGCATGAAAAAAAGAGAAAAAAGGATCATAACAACAATGAAAGCAAATGCATTTTCTCCATTTGTGCTAAAAATTTATTTTATTTTTCTGTTTTTCCTCTATGACTTTTCACACTAACTAACGAACATATCTACCTATATTTATTTATATACACGGAATATGGGATATCATCGTGGTTCTACACATTTTATACACTCATTTACACCTGAGAGATTTTAAAAATTTATAAATTGCAAACTTTTATTGCTGTTCTTCTATTTGAAATGTTAATGAACCTCCTTTTTTTCTTTTTTTACCCTCAACAGTCGGAGTCGACTGCACTAAGCACTTTTCCCATTACGATGTATATTTTAGTTTATATTTTTCACTGGTGTTAGTTTACTTTTTTTCTATAGATTGATTCTTGTGGAAGTGATATTTTTTGTTAATGTCTTTCTGATTTATTCGATTTTTTTCTTTTATTTATAATTTGTGAGGTTTTCAAGGATATTTTTTTTTACTTCGAAATTTGTATTTTTTTTTTTTATAAAAGAAGAATGTAATGGAGGAAATTTTCTGGAAAGGATATTTTAAGAATTGAAGCAGAGTTTATATATATTTTTAAATCTTGCATTTGAAGATTTAATATTTTAATGACGAAAAACTCAACATTTTTGGGAATTTTGAATTGATGATTAATTGAAAATATTTCTTAAATATGTGCAGGAAAAACCATATTATTTGTGTGGAAATTGTAGCAGTATATTTCATGTTGAGCTCCAGATATGATTTCTGAACTGAAAAAAAGCCTTACAAAACTTAACATTCTTCTTTATGTTACATAGAGTTTGTATAGAGTTTACTTTGAAATATCCTACAAAATTCATATTTAGTGAACTGGATTCAAAGCCTTTCAAAACAATAAAACTCAAAAGATATCGACGAATAGTAACCGATCTTTGAAGTACTATTATAACTCGAAATTTCTGTAGCTTTATTAATAATAAACTCTCATTAAAAAAACTC
>JXPG01017502.1:8409-18561 GCA_001015175.1 Megaselia abdita
TAGTGCACGCGTCAGAATTTTTCGTTAGAAATTTTCTTCCATGTATGTCGCATATACTACCTGACGCCACCCTCGTCGTTTCGATGTTGATGAAATAAAAGGGTACCTCTAATACACTCGTTAAAATAGCAGACAGCTCATCACTGNTATTCAGAGGAAGAGGGAAAACTAACAACACTGATGTAGAAAAGCAGCTGGTAAACACATAGGAAGAAAACATTCCTTAATATCACTGCTACACCTTGAGTCAGCTTTGGCTCGTTGTGTAATTTTTTGTTGTTGTTTTATATTGTTTTTCCTTCGTTTCGTAAATTCACTAAAAATTTAACGTAAACCTTTACGTAACGTTACGAAAAGTAACATTCCTGACTTAAATTAGTCAAAATTGGATTGCATAATGAACACACTTACCTACAGATTTCACTTTTATATATTAGATTTAATATGATAATAATTTTTCACTAAAGAAAATCCAATAAATATTGGTTTATATTGCAAATAAACAAAAATAGCGCTCTCGAATAATTCAAAGTATTTGTTATTGCAGTAAATTAAATTCATAAATTCCTATATTGCAGAAATAAAACCGGTATATATATATCATTCAAAAACCATCAACCACTGACAGATGCTATTCAGCTATACAAACATGAACCCAAACAAAAAATTCTGTCTGTCTATGCGTTTTCAACAGACGCAATTCAATATTCTCAAGGCAGTTCATGAAAATTAAATGTGCTGCAGGTGAAAGAAAACATCGGCTATTTGAATTTTTCATAAAGGTGAAGGTCACACGAAACGAAAAGAATGCATGCATTCACGGATTCTCATGAAAGCTTGCGCCATCTGACACTCCTTATCAATCTATCGGATACTCGGCACATAAAGTAAAAGCTCACAACATAACCACCTCGTTCACTCACACATGAGCTTTCCACGAGAAAACTTTTCAATTAGTAGAGATTTTTCACACCACCCTTGACATCATTGCTTTCGATTTTTCTTCTCGAAATTTATGCACCGATTCCATTCAAAAATGCTATTTACTTCACGCGATTTTAACTTTTCACATTTCGTGTATCTGTTTTTCCTAGGCCAAAAAAACTCACCCAGATGAATCTCATTTCCTGCGCTCGCTCGTTCTAGTAGATTCCTTTTCAATGAAATTAGACAATTTATACAGCCTCATCCGCTGTTGGTTTATTCTTTCTGTCTCACACCACTCGATATAAAAGCAATTTGAATAATTCACTCTGAAAGTGCAGCACGAACAAACTAGTTCACATTACCATAGCGATTTTGTAGTATTTCACCAACTGACTGATGGCGATACTTCACCTTAGAAACATTCAACAAGGATAACAATAAGAAAGCCCTTCCTTTGAAAGGATTTTGCGCGAATTTGCGGAAGTCGAAAGCTTTTTGTGGTTGATGTTGGTATTTGGAATTGGAATAAGAACCACAAGATTTTTTACATCATTTCTTTTTCTTGTTAAGTAGTTGTCTTGTTTTGAGTGTGATGATAGATGACTGGAAGGGAATAAGGATTTGTATACAATTTTTTATTCATTTTATTATTATTACTTCCTTAAATTACCTTTTAACGAAACTTTTATTCTAAAAAGTCTTTTAATTGTTTAAATTAAGAAGTATCCATAAAAAAAGGACAATTTTATTCCAGCATATTTTTGGGGAACAGTTTCTTTAAAATACACTTAATATAAAATTAAATATACAATAAAAAAACAGAAATATTAAAAAAAATTAAATATAAAAAAAATATTAATGAATTTAATAGAAAACAAAATATTCAAGTAAAACTGAACAGCGAAAGTAAAGTAAACATAAATTTCAAACAAAGTAATATTAATGAATAATAATAAAAAAAGAATAAATACTAAAAAAATAAATTAAAAAGTGAAATATACAAACATTAAATAAAACGTTATTACAAAACATAAAACAAAGAATTAAAGAAATAAATTTTTTTAACGATCTAGTAGAACAAATAGCATATTAAATATTAAAAATAATTTTAAAAAATAAACAGAAATTTAAAAAATTAAAACACAAATACCAAAAAAACATTAATAAAATAATAAATACTAAAAAAAAGCAATAAATCAAACAAAAATTTAAAAAAGTCATAATTAAATCAAAATCCATTCACAAAGAATACAAAATACTAAGAACAAAGAAACAACAAAATAAAATTAAATAATTAAAAAAAAATAACTTGATAACTTGATTTTCTGTTTTTTTCTTATATTATTTTTAATATTTAATAGACTATTAGTTCTACTAGATTTCTAAAAATTATTATTTCTTTAATTCTTTGTTTTACGGTTTATAATAAAGTTTTATTAAATGTTTGTATATTTCCCTTCTGAATTTTTTTTTAGTATTTTATTTATTTCTAGTATTCATTCTTTTTTTTATATTTCTGTCTATTGTTTCTTATTTACTTTTATGATTTAAACAAATACCAAAAAAACATTAATAAAATAATAAATACTAAAAAAAAAGAAATAAATCAAACAAAAATTTAAAAAAGTCATAATTAAATCAAAATCCATTAATAAAGAATACAAAACACTAAGAACAAAGAAACAACAAAATAAAATTAAATAATTAAAAAAAAATAACTTGATAACTTGATTTTCTGTTTTTTTCTTATATTATTTTTAATATTTAATAGACTATTAGTTCTACTAGATTTCTAAAAATTATTATTTCTTTAATTCTTTGTTTTACGGTTTATAATAAAGTTTTATTAAATGTTTGTATATTTCCCTTCTGAATTTTTTTTTAGTATTTTATTTATTTCTAGTATTCATTCTTTTTTTTATATTTCTGTCTATTGTTTCTTATTTACTTTTATGATTTAAACAAATACCAAAAAAACATTAATAAAATAATAAATACTAAAAAAAAAGAAATAAATCAAACAAAAATTTAAAAAAGTCATAATTAAATCAAAATCCATTAATAAAGAATACAAAACACTAAGAACAAAGAAACAACAAAATAAAATTAAATAATTAAAAAAAAATAAGTAATATAAAATTACAAAAAAAAATAGAAAATAAGATAAAACTTTATAATCAAACATAAAACAAGGAATAACAAAAAAATTAAAAAAAATAATACCAACATTAAAAAAAAGATTAAAAATTTAAGTAAATAATAAAAAGATCAATCACAAACTAAATCAAAAGTAAAAAATAAGAAACATTTCATTTAAAAAATAAATTTAAATAATAAAAGGGTCAATCATAAAATTAAAAACAAAAATGAAGTAAAACAGAAAACAACAAAGAACTAAACAAATACCAACAACCATTAAAAAAAGTAAAAATAAAGAATCTAAGAACAAAAATATCACAAAGTAAATTAAAATAAAACTTAATAATAAAACAAAAGTTAACTATAAATATAAAAACAAAATTTCAAATGAAAAAAAAAAAAAAAATAAAAAGAAGAATTGAAAAAATAATTTAAAAACTATTTAAACAAAAAACCTAAAATAAAATTAAATAAAACAATTCACAAAAAAACTTGAATTAAAAAAAAGAAAACATTGGAAAAGAATAAATTTTAAAAATGAAAATAAGAAGAAAATAATAAAACAAAATTAATTTAGACAAATAACATAAAATTAAATCATAAAGTAAGTAAAAAAAAAAATCATTCAAAAATATTAAAAAAAAAATAAAAAATATAAAAAAAAATAAAATAATAAAGAATACTAAAACAAATAACATTAAATTACAAAATATAAATAAAAAAATAAAAATACAAATAAAAACAATTTAAACTAAAACCTAAAATTAAATAAAAAAACGGAGAATCAAATATCGAGAAAGAATAAATATAAAATATAAATAAAATACTAAAAAAATATATTAAGAATGAAAAAAAATAACAAAATTAAATAAATAATAATAAAACAAAAATTAACAATAAATCTCAAAGGAAACTTTAAAGCATAGAAATATTAAACATAAACACAAAATTATTGAAAGAACAAAATAATTCAACAACAAAAACTAATAAATATAATTTTAAAGAACTTTAAAAATTAAGAGTTATATATAAAAATTTAAACTTTAAAATATATATCATTAGTGGATAAAAAATGTAATTTTATTATATAAATAGTTTTTTAATTTTTTGTTTTATGTTGTTAAATTTATTTGATTTTTTGGTTTTCATTTGAAGTTTTTTTTTATATTTATATCTTAGCTTTGGTTTTTGTTTAATGTTTTATTTTTTTGGAGTTTATTTTAAGATTTTCTTGTTTCTTTGGTAGTTTTATGTTATAAGTTTTATTTTATTTAACTTTGTGAAATTTTTTTTTATATTCTTTATTTTTAATTTTTTGTTCTTTTTTAATTATTTTTGGTATTTGTTTAGCTTTTCGTTGTTTTCTGTTGTACTTAGTTTTAGTTTTTATTTTTATGTTTCATTTTTTTATTGGTGTTTTTACTATTTAAATTTATGTTTTACTTTTTGGTTAGCTATTTTTTCTTTTAAATTTTTTTAGTATTTTTTTTATTTTAATATTTAATTCAGTTTAATATTTGATTGTTCTGAGGTTTCTGGTATTTTTTATTTACTATTTTTTTAGTAATTTTATGTTATTTGTTTTATCATCAAACTTTATTTTATTAAATTTTGTAATGTTTTTGTTCTTAGCATTTTGTATTCTTTGTTAATGGATTTTTTGTGAGTATTACTTTTTTTGTATTTCTGTTTAATTTTGTTTATTTTCTCGTTCTTTTTCATTTTAATTTTTCTGTTTCTTTTTTTATTGTTTAACTTTTTTTTTAACTTTTTAGTATTTTTGTTTTACTTGATTTTCTGTTTTTTATTTAATTTTATGATTTAATTTTATGTTTTTGTGGAAATTAATTTTGTTTTATTTTTTTCTCCTAATTATTTTTATTTTTAGTATTTTTGCTTTATTATAATTTTTTGTTTGTAATTTCATGTTATTTGTTTTATTTTATTCTTCTTAATTAGTATTTTTTATTTTTAGTGTTTATTCTGTTTTAATGTTTGTATCTGCTTTATTCTTCGTTGTTTCCTTTTCCATTTGAAGTGTTTTCTTATTATTTTTTCTTTATTTTTTTTTTGTTTATGTTCATTTTTAATTTATATTTTATTTAACAATCATTCTTAGAATTTTATATTCTTTGTTTATTTATTTTGATTTAATTATGACTTTTTTTAATTTTTGTCTGATTTATTTCTTTTTTTTAGTATTTATTATTTTATTAATGTTTTTTTGGTATTGGTTTTTTATTTTTTTATATTTCTATTTATTTTTCAAAATTATTTTTAATATTCTGCTAGATTTAAAAAAAATATTATTTCTTTAATTCTTTGTTTTACATTTTGTAATAACGTTTTATTTAATTTTTGTAGATTTCATTTTTTAATTTATTTTTTTAGTATTTATTTTTTTTCTTTCTGTCTTATTTTTTTTGTTTATTTAATTTTATATTATTTGTCTAAATTAATTTTGTTTCTTCTTTTTTTTAGTATTTATTCTGTTTTAAAGTTGTTTTGTTTCCCATTTGAAGTTTTTTATTATTTCTTGTATTTTTTGTTTTGTTTTTAAGTTTTATTTTAAAATCGTTCTTAGAATTTTGTATTATTTGTTAATGGTGCCTGATATTTGTTTTATTCTATTATTTCTTTTCTAATAGATTTTTGTTTATATTTTTTTTATTTTATTTGTAATTTTGTACTCCTTAATTTTTTTGCAATTTTTAAATTTTTATTTTGTTTTAATGTTTTTTGTTGTTTTTTTCATTTAACTTGATTTTTTTATTTTTCGGCTTAATTTTGTGTGATATTTTGTTTCTTAGAATTTTGTATAGAATAATGTATTTTTTGTTAATATTACTTTTTTTGATATTTATATAAAAAGTACTTTTCTTCTATCAAATTCATAATTTTCCATGAAAAAGGAACAATTTTTTTCCAGCTTATTTTTGTAAAAAAAAATATAACAATTTATTTATGTTTGAAAAATATTAATATAATATGTGAAATATTAAATGTGTTTAAACCACTTGAAAGTAAAGAGAGGAAAGATCTTAAAAAAAGAACATTCTTATTGGTTATTCCAATTTCTTAATTTTGATTGGCTGAAAGTCACAAATAAACCGAACAACACCTTATATTCTATTCAGCTCAGCTTGATTTTGCATCTGTATTCGGAATTCTGCAAATCTATGTTGTTGATCGATGTAACTCTGGAAATAAAGGAAATTATATTCGACATTCCTTTTAATAATTAAAATTTATGTAAAAACACTTCTTCAAGACAAAGCTTCCCTTCACACCTCAATTAAAACAAGAACAATAATTTCTGAGAAACAAATAAATACTTTATTAAATAAATTAAATAAATTAAAATAAAGACTTTCCACTTCACGTGAGAACATAAAGCTCATCGGCATTTTCACTACCCTCACATCTTAATCCTTTATTATAAGGAATTGGAAAGTATTCCTTGTAATTGTTAATTGGACTATTAAAACTCTCGTATTGACTATGTTTTGAATATGATTCGTCTCCATAAATAATAGATGGTTTGTATTCTTGATCCTTTTTATAATCACTGTTAATTGGATTCAAGTCATATTGGTAGGTGGACTTGTAATCCTGATTATCTTTGCAACCACACTTTGGCTTCATTTCAACTTTGTAGTTATGATTGTAGTCAGATTGATCTTCATCATATTTTCGTGAAGCAACATATTTTGGCTCAACTTCAACTTGATAGTCCTTAGAATGATGAACATCATAACTATTAATCGGATTTCCATCGTACTTTTTCGAACAACCACACTTTGGCTTAGTTTCAACTTTGTAGTCTTGATTGTAATCTTGACTACCACTCTCGTATTGACTATGTTTTGGATATAATTCGTCTCCA
The DNA here is from genome assembly GCA_001015175.1 of Megaselia abdita. Classification (NCBI taxonomy): domain Eukaryota; kingdom Metazoa; phylum Arthropoda; class Insecta; order Diptera; family Phoridae; genus Megaselia; species Megaselia abdita. The sequence continues at coordinate 15,362 of JXPG01017502.1, forward strand.
TAAATAATAGAAGGTTTGTATTCTTGATCCTTTTTATAATCACTGTTAATTGGATTCAATTCATATTGATAGGTCGACTTGTAATTCTGATTATCTTTGCAACCACACTTTGGCTTCATTTCAACTTTGTAGTCTTGTTTATAATTGAAGTTATCTTCATAACTATTAATCGGATTTTCATCAACCTTTTTCGAGCAACCACACTTTGGCTTTGTTTCATAATTTTGATTGTAATCGGAGTTATCTTTGTAGTTCATAAGATTCACATCGTATTCCTTCGAACAACCACATTGACAAGGCTTAACTTCCTCTTCATACTTCTTATAAGAGCTATCTTTGTAATCAATTGAAGTCTTTTTGCAATCACACCTAGCATTCTGTCCCCCATAAGAAGAAGGTTCACTCAACTGTCTCAAGAGCTTATCCACGACATCTCCCATGTCATTGTAAGAAGATTGTTCAATGAATCCATGATATGCCATCTCTTTTGGTTTATAGTTGAATGGTCTTTCTGTTGTGGTCGATTTATATTCAGGAGCTATCGTCTTCCCATATCCTGGGTAAAGCCTGTCGAAGACTCTCAAAGCTGGGTTTTGGTTGTAATTGTAAGATGGTTTCACTGTTGTCGAATCGTATTCGTATTCCATTGGTGGTTTTTTCGAAGAAGTGGAGACATATTGCGTTGATGGTAAAGTTGTCGTCGTTGATGGAATCGTCGACTTAGTTGTAGACTCGGTTGAAGTCGGATATGTTGAATCTTTGGAAGTCGGATACGTAGGAGTCGAACCTGTCGTGGATGGCGGTGATGTCTGTGTATAATACGATTTACTCGTAGGAATTTCATATCCAATTTTCTTTGTAGACGTGTACGGAGAGTTTGTATAGGTGACAGGAGAGGCTGACGTAGGATAACTTTTCTGTTCATAGGAACCTCTCAAATGCACATGAGCCGTTTGCTTTTGATAGACTTCGTAACAATTTCCTGGAAGAGTCCAAAAAACTGCGAACACTGCTAAATATCTATTAAAGTGTCTAAACATTGCAGTTTTGAATCGTTAGTAAAACTGAATATGATCACCAACGAAGCACATTTTATATACAGTCGATTGTTAAAGAGCACTGCATTCACCAACGTTCGTTGGTTTTTATTTTGTTGATATAAGAAGTATGTGATATCTAATTCGGAAGAAGCGACAGACACATGGTTCACTCTTCGCACCTGTTTCTTATTGAATTGCGGAAAGTTTGATAATTGATTTAAATTTGTTTATTTATTTGTTTTGTTTTTGCATGATAGTAATAAAAAAGTATTCCTTTTCTACATTAGGCTTTTAGTTTTCCCTCTTCCTCTGAATGGAGTCAGTGATGAGCTGTCTGCTATTTTAATAATGGTATAGATAGTCTAAGAGAAGATTACCTTCTTCAACGACGCATCTGAAAATCACTTGGCAAATGGTTATGATATTATCGCTAGTTTGAGGGAGTACTTTTCGGAACTCCTTGACGACGACACCCGTGATAGACCTAATGAAGAAGAAGATATCGATACCATTGAATCATTTGGTGAAGAAGTCGAAATACCAGGGTATTCGCTAGCCATAGAAAAGCTGAAAACAATCCGACGGAATTTTAGCTGAGCTCATCAAAATCATTGGGGAATTTCAATGTGGTTTCAGACCCAGAAAATCTACCTCTAAACAGATCTTCACACGGCGGCAGATACTTGAGAATAATATTCATCGATTACAGCAACGCCAACAGCTCCTACACCAACATCGATAAAAACCAACGAGTCTGTAAACTCTGGACCTTCTATTAGAATCCTTCAGTTCAACTGAGACGGTTTAAGAAATAGAATACATGAAATTCTGATATTCATTTATATTTCAAGTCAAGTTTGCCAAAGCAAAACAACCTAGAAGACATCAAAGCCGCCAAAAGACACTTCTCTGCCAGGTACATCAAAGAAAACCGATTCCCCCAAATTAGCGGATGAGATCCTTCAGATCAAATGGAGAAGCTACCTTGACAAATGCTAAAAAAAAAATTGAGTCATACAACAAGCCAAAAATGACTGAAGGTGTAGCAAGGATATTAAGGAATGTTTGCTTCCTATATATTTACCAGCTGCTTTTCTACATCATTGCTGTTAGTTTTCCCTCTTGCTCTGAATAGAGTCAGAGTCAGTGATGAGCTGTCTGTCAGGTAATATATCCGACTCACACGAAAGAAAATTTCTTACGAAAAATTCTGACGCGTGCACTGAGGATCGAACTCAGAATTGTCAGAATGGAAGGCGAGAGTGCTAGCACCTACACCAACCAACTACCTACAAATGCTACTTTAACCCGAAGACTGACAAATTGTGATCGACCATAACGAAGCTAACCAAAGGACTGACAAGCCAGAGCAAGGTCAACATAACCTTCAACTACAAAACTTTAGATAGTCCAAAAAGCTGCGCAAATGAGTTCAACAAATAATTCACTCCAGGAAAGGAAGGAACACAAGATTTGAAGTTCGTCCTGTAATTCATGATCCCAACCTATACCGTCATATTCTTCTCATAAGAAGTCGAGATTTGATAGTGATTGGAGTAATGAACTCTAGTGGATCATACCTCCCATGACTTTGCAGAAGTTTAACACGAATTTAAAAACATCTTCTTCAGCATCCCAATCCCAAGAACTCTTTGATTAACCAGGGATTTCTTTAGATCAATTGGCATATCGCTCGAAACCAAGTCAGAGGGAATTATTGATAGAACTGTTTTGTTGTTGGTGATAACACTTCTTTTAAGAAATCCTGCTTGTTTTTGGACATATATGGATGACGTCGTTGATAAGATTCGATGCTTACTCTTCTGTTTCCGTGGACCCCAAAAAGTCGTCGACATAATTATTTCAAGCTATTGCATCTCAAGCTTCTGGAAATTGATCCTTTAACTTCTCGGCATTATAGTTTCTTACATACTGCGCCATAAATGGTGATGAGGTGACAGCAAATAACATCCCATGTAACATTTTTTAAGGATGACATCCTGGTGATATCATTGTCTCAGTTTTTGTCTCCAGTTGATCCCCACGACGTCGTGATGATATCACCATGATATCATTTGCGTATCCCCNTTCTTACATACTGCGCCATAAATGGTGATGAGGTGACAGCAAATAACATCCCATGTAACATTTTTTAAGGAT
>JXPG01017550.1:0-17703 GCA_001015175.1 Megaselia abdita
CTAAGAATTATAAAATTAAGAAAAAATATATAAATTAATAAAAAAAATATTAAATAAAAAAAATTAAAAGTGAAATTTAGGGAATGTTAAAAAAAATGTTTATTTAGTTCTTAAAAATTTATAAAAGTTTTCTTAATTTTTAACACAAACATTTATTTTTAAAGTTATTCAAATTTTTGTTAAAAAGATCTTGTTATCGAACAAATATTTAAAACATTTGCAAGATGTGACATTTTTAATGTTTTTGTTACACNTTTAGGGAATGTTAAAAAAAATGTTTATTTAGTTCTTAAAAATTTATAAAAGTTTTCTTAATTTTTAACACAAACATTTATTTTTAAAGTTATTCAAATTTTTGTTAAAAAGATCTTGTTATCGAACAAATATTTAAAACATTTTCAAGATGTGACATTTTTAATGTTTTTGTTACACATTTTTTAGCTGTTAGTTTTAAAATTTAAGTTAAGTATTGTTGGTACAAATTTGAAATTTATATAATTTTTAGCCTTGACACTTCAATTTTTTGAAAAGTTTTGAAGTTTGTTGTTCTATTGTTAATCATTAACAATATTTAAAAGTTTAAATAGTTATTCGATTTTGATGAACATTTGTCAATTATTTGAATTTCTACTCAAAAGAAATCCCAATTTTCTGTTTAAAAGTATTATATATCGTCAACAAAAACTAACAAAGAGCATAATGCCCATTTCCCTCACAAAAGTCTCACAAACCATAACACAATATAGCCTTTTTACGATCAAAGACAATAAAACCATGAAAAACCTCAAGTGAAACTTATTGTAAGTTTCTTTTTGTGTATGCATCAGCCAAAATCATTGATCTTTATAATAATAAAGTGACCATAAAAAATCGAATAGTAACCTTTTCCAAGCATTGAGTATGCTTCAATTTTCACTACATTACAGTCAAGGTCCATATAATCAAATCAAGACCCATAATAAAAAGAGTACCTTGTATCAGATTTGGAAGGTTTTCTTCTTTCAGTTTTCTAGATTTTATGTTTTTATTTTTTTTTTTACGACATCTAAACATAAATCCTTTGAAAAAATTAAAAGGAGAAACCCTAAAAAATAATAATTTAATTTAACTAATTAGTGAATGTGGATCAATTGCCTCTGGGACTAAAAAGAAAGAAAGAAAACAGATCAAAGGTTAATGACTATTTGGCTGTAGAGTCTATACTATAGCACATATACTAAATGTAAAGTGTCGACTTGAAATACCAATGATGAACTATTTTCGTTTTCTTTTTGAAATTAATTTATGTGAACCGACTAACTCTTTCACTCTCTCGTTGAGAAAATTTACGCTTCACTGTTACAAGGTGGCACTCGAAAATTGTCAATGGAAGACTTTCATACCATCACTGTAATGTGATTTTGTTTTTTCGTGTTTATCACAATCACCCTATGACTATGGATGGTAACAAAAATGAAACCATACAAGCATTGCACTAATAGACAATGGTTGAATTTGCAATGGGAATAGTGGAGTGGTCTTTAGGGTCACCTGACTTGCTGTCAATACATTTATATCGTCATCATCGATAGTTAATTGTTTTTGAAAGTTGGTCTTAAAAAAAATATATACCTTGAACTAATTTCTTGTTCTTCGTACCTTTAATTGATTCTACGTGGAAGTCTTTTTTACATGGAAGGCGATCGCTCAATCAAAACAGAATAGAAACTTTTTAATTACCGCTTAATACTTAATTAGTTGTAAAGTTTTATCTTTCGGTAACTGTCAAAATGTGAAATGACACGAATGTTCTTTTTAATACCGACAGGTGGCTCTTTTTGCAGTGAATTATCTCTTGAAAGTTTTTAGGGAGAAATAAAAGTTTAACAGACATGTCAGTCACTAATCATCATCCCTAGCCACCTGATAACACGACTTATATTTTCTTTTATCAAGCTTGAAAAATTATTCAAAATATAAGCCTCAAGCCTACTCAAAATACTGAGCTGAATTTAAGCCTCTAGCAGACTAGTTTGAAATTTCTTGACAATATGAGTTCAAACCCAGATGATGATAGTTTTTTTTAATACAAAAAGAAGTAAATTTTGCAAATATGTAGTAAGTTGTCCTAATAGTTGAAATACTATCATTATATTTTTTTTCAAGCCTGAGTTCAAACCCAGACAATGCCTTTTTTACAAAAAGTAGTGATATTAACAATTTGGTAGTAAATTCTACTTCTAATTCCCGCTCAAGTTGAATCCCAGGATTAGCATTTTATTTCACTGCTTATGGCTATGCACTTTACGATGTTGCAACTTTGTCTAAGTTAAAGTGTTCGAGTTCGAACCCTACCACAAATGTTACTTTTCGGGTAAAGTTAAAACATTTTAAAAAGTTAATAGCTTAATAAAATAAAAGAAAACCTAATTTTTAATAAAACAAACAATACATTTATTTTTTTAATACGAGTTACTACTTTTTAGTAAGTAGTGAAAATTATTAAAATTTTACTATTTTAAATGTAGGTTGGTTTTGAGTACTAAATTATTAAATTTTTAGTAAAATTTACTACTTTACTTTGCAGTGTATTTTGAAGTATATGAGTTTTTAGTAAAATGTACTACTTATTGTTTTCTATGTAGGCAAAATTTCTACGTTAGAGGGTAAATAGTTGTATTTTTATAAATTTCATCTGCAGTAAAAAGTCCTACATCTGTAGAAAAAAAAACATCAGTAAGTAAAACTTCTACGACTGTAGGAAAAACTCCTACATCAGTAAGTAAAATGTTTAATACTTTTATAAATGTTTAATATATTTTACCCACATAATTTGAAGTGTAGGAGTTTCTCTCACATATCATGGTATTTCTCTTATTATAAAGCGTAGGTATTTTTGCTATTTTAGTAGGTAAGTTTACAAGTATAGGAGTTTGAAGTATAGTAATCTTTGCTATTTTCGTAGGTGTTGTAAAGATTCTTCATTTTTCTCTAGAAATTTTAGTATTTTACTTATTTATGTAAAGACATTTCTCCTATTCCAAAATTTACCTACGTAAGAATAGAAATTAATTCTACAAATTTAAGAATTAAAATAAAAATCAAACTCGAAATAAGTGTGCTACACATTTTATCAGGAGATCAGGTCAGGAGATTACATATTGTTTTGTGGTTTTGAGTGAGTCTGATGTTGAAAATTTTGTATCTTGCTTTTTTGTTTACTGCACTTATTTGTAATAACTTTAAAAATTAATGTTTGTGTTAAAAGTTTAAAAAACTTGTTTTACATTTTTTCCAACATTCCATAAATTTTATTTTATTAATCCATCTAAATAATCTTTTAGAATTAAATTTTTTTAAGGAATTTTTAAAATTGCACAAACTAAAATCAGCTTAGAAATGTTATTTTGAAAAGTATTAATTTTACTTTCTAGTTTTTTGTTTGTTTTTTTGTAATATTTCAAATTATTAGAATTTCCACAATTTGCAATCTTACTAATTTTAGTTAGTTTTCTAATTCTAAATCTTAAAGTATTTTCATCTTCTTGTATTTTTTAATGTTCTCAAAAAATGTAAATTTTTATTTTTTGTTTTCCTAATAATGTTCCTTTTAAATCTAAATTAATTGAAATCTTAAATATCCTTCTAATTCTTAACTTTCCTTATGATAAAAACATTAAAAATTTCATAAATTTTTTTTTTTTTTCAAAGGTTGCCTTCTAAATTAAAAATTTAAAAATAATAATATTAAAAATAATATTAATTTTGATTGTTTCTTTGGATGATAAGTAATAATTTATTTTTTTTTATCTCTGAATATTTATTTTATATAAAAAATGTAATAATTTTTGTTTTTAAATTTAAAAAAATGTCAAGACATTCTTTTTGTCTTTTATTTTTTAAATTTGATGTTTATTGAAATCAAAAATTTATATTTTTAATTTGAATAATCATGGAATAAATGAATGTTTTTTTTTTATTTTTAAAATATAAAAAACTTTGATTATTATAAATATAAAAACAAATTAAATTTAAAAAATGTTTCTAAGTTTTTGAGATTAATATTTTTAAAAATATTTATTTTTAACTTTTTAGCTTTTTTTTTAAGATTTTCTTTTAAAAATATTTATTTTTAACTTTTTAGTTTTTTTTTTAAGATTTTCTTTTAATTTTTGAAATTTCACAAATTCTTAGAATTAAGTAATATTAAGGAATTATTAAAATAGCAAAAACAAAAATCAGCTTGAAAATTTAATTTTAAAATCAATTAAATTTTTTTTTCTGATAATGTAAATCTAAATTTATTGAAATCTTAAAAATATCTTTTTAATTCATAAGAACATTGCTGTTTTGAATTTTAATTATTAATGGTAATAATTTAATTAATGTAATGTATCGTTATTTACAATAAAAATCTAAGCATTCTGTTTTTAAATTTTTAAAATACTTTTCTTTCTAAAAATCAAGATCTAAAAATATTGATATTAAAAAAATCAATTTTTGTTTTGTCTCTTTTGATATATTTTTTTAATTCTCTCTAATAATTTTACTATCCTTGTTAAATTTTGTTTTTAAACATTTTCTGAAAAACAAAAAAATATAAATATTTTTAATTTGAATATTTTTGTTTTTTTTTTTTTTAATTTTTAAAGTTTATTATAAATATAAAAATAAATCAAATTTTTAAAATGCTTCTTTGAAAATCTAAATTTATTTTTGAACATTTTGTAGATTTAATATTTTAATATTTGTTTTCCATTGTTTTTTATTTTTTCTATTATGCCACAGTTTTTAAATAAAAATGTGTTGAATTAAATTAATTATTTTAATATCCTTGTTTAATCTTGCTTTTAAATTTAAAAAATATTACAAGAATTTTTTGTTCTTTTTTTTTAGATATTTATTGAAATTAAAAAATCAAAATACATATTTTTAATCTGAATAATCATTAATGAGTTATTGTTTTTTTTATAAATTTTTAAAGTTTATTATTAAATAAATCAAATTTTAAAAATGTTTTGAAAAACTAAATTTTGTTTTGAACATTTTATAGATTTAATATTTTTTTTAAATGTTTAACCATAATTTTACTATCTTTTTACTTTTAAATTTTAAAAATATTACAAACATTTTATTTTTTGTGTTTTGTAGATATTTATTGAAATTAAGAAGTAAAAATTCATATTTTTAATCTGAATAATCATTAATGAGTTATTGTTTGTTTTTATCAATTTTTAAAGTTTATTATTAAATAAATCAAATTTTAAAAATGTTTCCAAGGTTTTGAAAATCTAAATTTTGTTTTGAACATTTTATAGATTTAATATTTTTTTAATTTTGTTTTCAATTGTTTTTTTTTATGTTTTTGTTTTTTTAATTATGCCACATTTTTTAAATAAAAATGTATTACATATTTTTAATCTGAATAATCATTAATGAGTTATTGTTTTTTTTTTTTTTGAAATTTTAAAAGTTTATTATAAATATTAAAATTAATCAAATTTAAAAAATGTTTCTAAGGTTTTTAAAATCTAAATTTATTTTTGAACATTTATAGATTAAATATATTATCAAAATGTTTATCAATTTTTTTTCCATTATACCACTTTTAAAATTTTTAAACTAAAATCTGTTGAATTAAATTAATAATTTTACTATCCTTGTTTAATTTTGTTTTTAAATATATCACAAGAACTTCATTTTTTGTGTTTTTTAGATATTTATTGAAATTAAATTTGAAAAATATTACAAGAATTTTTGTTTTTTTTAATTTATTGAAATTAAACATGAATTAAACACATTTTTATTGAATTAAACACATTTTTATGAAATTAATAATTTATCTTGGTTTCTTTTTTATTTTGAAAGTATATTAAATTGTTTATTATAAATATTAAAATAAATCATTTTTAATATTTTTTATAAGTTTTCAAAATCTATTTTTTTTTTCATCATTTTATAGATTTAATATTTTTTTAAATATTTATTTTTAAAAAATTCTTTTTTTTTATACTTTTTTAATTATGGTTTTTTAGACAATTTGATGAAATATATTTTTTTTAATTATAATAAAATATGCATTTTGTTCTTATCTTTAAAAGGTGCCTATAATTGTGGAAAGTAAAATCTAATGCTTAATTTCTTCGATCTTATCGGATTCTCAAATTTGATACCGCGTATTAAAGGTACTGAAAAAACGCTTTAAACATTCACTATTATTTTTTGGAGTTTCGATATTTAATAAAAGTCCGACAACTTCTATAAAATAAAACCAAAAAACCAAGTGTAGTTGTACAAACAATAAAAACAAGCAATAATCAATAAAATCACTTCAGAGAAAAAGAAATCTCCACTCGTGATCGCCAATTACATAACAAAGCCCCTTCGCAGAAACAATACAATAAGTGTACAACAGCCTCAGGACAACCAACCACATATAATAGTATAGTAACATGTTCCAATTCGAAATGGAGCACAACTCACAACCCAACACAGCTCAACCACCATATCAAAATCAGCGTGAATGACTTTCATGTTACAATAATGAAATTGTTAGCTTTCGGATTACATTCCAGGTTCTTGAATTCAAACATCATAGGATTACGATCTAATTATAATCCAAAGTTGTACATAATTGTGTATAATGGGTTAACAACCTCCTCTTCTTATACCGTCTTCCCATATATGTAACATGTGAACGTGAATATGTGGAAACGTAAGAACTCATAAGCTTTCGGAGAAGTGGAAATTTCTATTCTGACTGAAGATGTTCTCCAACTTCTATAACAACTTATATTGTAATGGTATAGAGCAATTTCGTGCTCTAATAAATTTTCTTCACTCTATAAGTTGTTAAGCGCCTTAGAATTTTATTTTATTGTTGTATGGTATGAATGGTGTATCATCATAACCTGTGCCCTATGTGGAAAAAAGCATCGCTTCGGTGAAACAAATACCGACCAACCAAGCAAACAAACGGAGAACCTTTGGGTAACTTCTTTGAGCAGGTGGTTTCATTGTGGTTTATTGTCTTATGCTCATCGTAAGGAAAGCATATTGTTGTGGAACAATTGAAGTTTTCGTTATGAATAGAACATCAATACAATATGTTTCAAGGTCAGCGGTTGTTGTAAATTTTGTAATAAGATTCTTGAAATATTGTTACATTACTGACATACTTTCTTTGCTTTGATCTTTTAGTGGGTGGATTTGAGTGGTTTTTTGAAAGCGATTTGAGATTATAAGTAATTAGAAATTTATGATGTATGAACTTTCTGTTCTGTGAGTCACAAGAAATCATTTGAATCTGAAGAGCTTATAGAAAATAATTGGAAAGTTTGCATTTAATAAATTGATTTAAACAAAGGTGAATTGAGGAAAATTGTGGGGATTTGAATCTACAAATTAAAACAGAACAACTTTAAGGAATACATTTTAATTTGTGATTAAAAATTAGATTTTAGTTATTAACATTTGTCATTTGTTTAAGTCTGCTGGAAAAAAAAACGTTTGTGGTAGGATTTGAACTCGAAGACTTAGCATTAATTTCGACAAAGCCCCGAAATCTTAAAGTGTATATCCATAGGCAGTCAAACAACAAAAATATACATGCAACAAAATCCTAATTCAGGAATTTCAACTGGAGCGCGAATTAGAAGTAGAATTTACTACATAATTGTAAATTTTATTATTTTTGTAGTAAAAAAGAAAAAAAGAAATGGTCTGGGTTTGAACTCATGACTGAATGAAAAACTAAGATTTCGCTCAGTAATGTTAAGCTATATTTCAGGATTAGCTATTTTTACTATTAGTAGACATTTTTTTTTTTTACTAAATGAAGTTCTTACTATTTTTTTTTTTACTAAAATCTAGAGATTAAGTAATAATTTAAGCTATTTCTTATGTTGTAATTTTTACTATTAATAGAAATTTATACTGATTTAATATTTTACTATTATCTTTACTACTTAGCAGTAAATTAGCCTATCACCAGATGAGTAATTTTTACTATTAATAGAAAATCTTACTAAGCTGAGCTCGTTACTAAAACCTCAACTACTTAATAGTAAAATTGTAGTAATTTTTGCTATTCTTTTTATAGTTAATTTAATTATAAAAATCTTACTACAAAATTATACTACAATACAATATTTAGTAAAATTCACTTTGTAAGTAGTAAATTAGTTGTAAAATTTACTACACTCTAAAACAATAAAAAGGAATGCGAAAGAAGCGAAGCATATTATTATTAACAGTAAAAACTCCTTATCCCTTTCCTTAGTAAATGTTACTACTTATAGTTTCTTTTGCTACTTTAAATTAAAAAATACACACGACTGGATTTGAAGAAACAACCCTAATGTTATTCACTACATTTAGTGAAATTCGTTAAAAATTGAAATAGTAAAAAGTGCTATTATTTCTCTACTTTGCAGGCAAATTTACTACTACTGCAATAGCGATTTTCTCTATTTATAGCGAATTCTGATAATAATATTTTGTAGTGAAATTTACTACTTGAAGTTTTGAAAAAATCTTATGTAATAAGTAGTAAATTGTACTAGTTCTATTGTATTTTACTACTGAATAATTTATGGATTATTTTGCTACTAATAGTAAATTTTACTACTTAGTTAAATTCACTATTTGCTAGTTAGTTTTACTATTCAGTAGTAAAATTTACTATTGAATCCGTAGTAATTTTTACTATTTCTAGAGAAAATGTAAAAAAAAAGCTAATATATTAAGTAGTAAATTGTACTAGTTCTAGTGTATTCTATTACTCAGAAATTACTGGATTATTTGCTACTTGACTATTGAATCCGTAGTAATTTTTGCTATTTCTAGAGATATTTTAAAATTTAAAAAAACGCAGATTTTCAAGTAGTACATTCTACTACTTCTATTGTATTTTACTACTCAATAATTTATGGATTATTTTGCTACTAATAGTAAATTTTACTACTTAGTTAAATTCACTATTTGCTAGTTAGTTTTACTATTCAGTAGTAAAATTTACTATTGAATCCGTAGTAATTTTTACTATTTCTAGAGAAAATGTAAAAAAAAAGCTAATATATTAAGTAGTAAATTGTACTAGTTCTAGTGTATTCTATTACTCAGAAATTACTGGATTATTTGCTACTTGACTATTGAATCCGTAGTAATTTTTGCTATTTCTAGAGATATTTTAAAATTTAAAAAAACGCAGATTTTCAAGTAGTACATTCTACTACTTCTATTGTATTTTACTACTCAATAATTTATGGATTATTTTGCTACTAATAGTAAATTTTACTACTTAGTTAAATTCACTATTTGCTAGTTAGTTTTACTATTCAGTAGTAAAATTTACTATTGAATCCGTAGTAATTTTTACTATTTCTAGAGAAAATGTAAAAAAAAAGCTAATATATTAAGTAGTAAATTGTACTAGTTCTAGTGTATTCTATTACTCAGAAATTACTGGATTATTTGCTACTTGACTATTGAATCCGTAGTAATTTTTGCTATTTCTAGAGATATTTTAAAATTTAAAAAAACGCAGATTTTCAAGTAGTACATTCTACTACTTCTATTGTATTTTACTACTCAATAATTTATGGATTATTTTGCTACTAATAGTAAATTTTACTACTTAGTTAAATTCACTATATTTTACTACTTAGTAAAATTCACTATTTAGTAGTAAAATTGACTATTGAATCCGTAGTAATTTTTACTATTTTAGAGATATTTCCCAAAAGCAACTTTTCAGAGAAATTCACTACTGAAAATAGGAAATATTGCTACACAAAGTAGTCAATTTTTTTAATATTAGTAAATTTTACTAAAACAATAATTTCACTACTTATTTCTAGTGAATTTTGCTATTTATATTTTCCCGTGTGTAGTTCAAGTTTAAGCAGTGATATTAAGGAATGTTTATTTGTCATGCTTAACAACTGCTTTTCTACATCGATTCTTTATATTTTCTCTGAATCGAGTCAGTAATTAGCTCTTCGCTCTTCTTTATTAGAGAATAAAGACTTTCACGAAAGAAAACTTTTCACCAAAAACTGTGACGTAGAATCACAAGAAACAAAATAGTGATTTGAACTCGGAATCGTTCATTTTAATTACCATTCTTTTTATGAGAGAAAAAAAAGCAACTTTCAAGAGTGTCAACAAAATCAAACATTATCATAATATCTATAAATTATGGAACATCAATGAAATCATAAAAAAATATGAAAAGTTCATTCACAGAATATTAAAAAATTAACTTTCAATACTAAAACAGAAAACCATAAAAAATCATTAACAGACATTAAGAAAAAATGAATGGAATTTCATTGAATTGCAATTCCAATTATACAATAAAAACCTCCCTCCTCAGTCGTCCAGCAAGACAGCCAACCAACCGAACGCAATATACAAAGTATTTCTTTATATAAAATCGAGTTCTTTGGTATAAAAGCGGTTGTTAACCCACTCTACGCAACGAACACTACAAATGAATAAAATTGCCTCAAATAACGTTCATTCTAAGCAAAACCGAGCCAACCAAACTGAAACCTCCACCTTTAACTTTTAATTGAATTGATTTTGATTCCAAATACCGTAACATTTACCGAACACAATAACTGTTTGTCTGATGTGTTTTTTTTTTTTTTTTTTATTTTTTTTTTTTCGTTTGTTGTTGTTCTTTTCATGTCTTCTTATATAACGAACAAAACCTAGTATAAAATATTAAAATTCTAATCGTCTGCGAACATTTTAAATTACCATAAATAAAATTCATGCAAAAAACAAAAGACTTAAGCCAGTAACTTTATGTCCTTCAACTTTTTGTTGTCGCGACGTGTCTTCTTGAAACTTGTTCGGTAGCTTCTGCTTTGCTTCTGTTGAAATGTACAGATTTTCATGAAATTTCATTTATTTTCATGAAAATGTCGTGGATCTATTAACTGTTATTAGTATTTCTTGTTTATCGTTATTTCTGACGTAATTTTGATATTTAGTTTTTTTTTTTTCTTTCTGAGACTGTTAAATGTTTTCCTTGATCAATATAAGTTGTTGGTTTCTTGTTGGAGGGGTTTTCATGGGAATTTAGTATAATTTAGAGATTTTAAATTTAAATACTTTGAAAGGTTTTAGAATGATATCTGAGTATTCGAAAATTAAAGGGTTTAATGTGAAGTCAAATTTTACCTCTAAATAACATCTCGAAATTGTATGGATTAAGTTGGATTTTTATGGATGGATTTTTAAAGGAACTTTGTACAATTTAGAGATTTTAAATTTAAATACTTTGAAAGGTTTTAGAATGATGTCTGAGTATTCGTAAATTAAAAAGTTTAATGTGAAGTAAATTTTGATGTGTTTAATTCACATCTGAAGAGTCTTTTCTCGAATATCTTTCATATAGTAAGTTTAAATTCGCATAATTCACAAATGGCATGAATTCTTAAAAAACTAAATATTGAATTTAATTTTTTTGTTCATTAAAGCTTTACTTTTTAACCATAACAATTATTTCTTAGAGGTAATATCTCGAAATTGTGTGAATTAAATTTGGTTTTTCATGGATGGATTTTTAAAGGAACTTTGTATAATCTGGAGGTTTTAAATTTAAATGCTTTGAAAGGTTTTAGAATGATGTCAGAGTATTCGAAAATTAAAGAGTTTAATGTGAAGTAAATTTTGATGTTATAATATTCAAAATTTAGTCTTTTCTCGAATATCTTTCATATATAGTAAGTTTAAATTCGCATAATTCACAAATGTCATGAATTCTTAAAAAACTAAATATTGAATTTAATTTTTTTGTTCATTAAAGCTTTACTTTTTAACCATAACAATTATTTCTTAGAGGTAATATCTCGAAATTGTGTGAATTAAATTTGGTTTTTCATGGATGGATTTTTAAAGGAACTTTGTATAATCTGGAGGTTTTAAATTTAAATGCTTTGAAAGGTTTTAGAATGATGTCAGAGTATTCGAAAATTAAAGAGTTTAATGTGAAGTAAATTTTGATGTTATAATATTCAAAATTTAGTCTTTTCTCGAATATCTTTCATATATAGTAAGTTTAAATTCGCATAATTCACAAATGTCATGAATTCTTAAAAAACTAAATATTGAATTTAATTTTTTTGTTCATTAAAGCTTTACTTTTTAACCATAACAATTATTTCTTAGAGGTAATATCTCGAAATTGTGTGAATTAAATTTGGTTTTTCATGGATGGATTTTTAAAGGAACTTTGTATAATCTGGAGGTTTTAAATTTAAATGCTTTGAAAGGTTTTAGAATGATGTCAGAGTATTCGAAAATTAAAGAGTTTAATGTGAAGTAAATTTTGATGTTATAATATTCAAAATTTAGTCTTTTCTCGAATATCTTTCATATATAGTAAGTTTAAATTCGCATAATTCACAAATGTCATGAATTCTTAAAAAACTAAATATTGAATTTAATTTTGTTTCCACTAAAGTCTTACATTTTAACTATAACAATTATTATTTAGAGGTAAAATCTCGCAATTGTATGGATTAAGTTGAATTTTCATGGATGGATTTTTAAAGGAACTTTGTATAATTTAGAGCTTTTAAATTTAAATATTTTGTGTGAATTAAATTTGGTTTTTTATTGATGGATTTTCAAAGGAACTTTTTATAATTTAGAGCTTTTAAATTTAAATACTTTGGAAGGTTTCAGAATTTTAGAACGCTGTCTGAGTATTCGTAAATTAAAAAGTTTAATGTGAAGTAAATTTAAATGTGTTTGTATGGATAAAGTAGAGATCCCTCAATATTAAACATTATTAGAATAATGAATTTTGTAAGATATTCTTGATTGTGAAAAAAATTCAATATACTGTACTTCCACTAACAAAAATGAAGCGATGCAGTAGAACTACATTCCGTAGTAGCACTAGGGTTTTTTTTTTTATTAAAATCAATTCTAAAATTGCCTAGCTTACAGCCTCTGACCCCAACCTTACTTCGAATAATATTAGGAACCATAAAGTAACTAATTTTGCTTTAGATCAGGGAATTTTGCTTTTATTAGTACCTCAAAAATGATGTATCGCACTACCGCACTATATGATTCGAGATAACGAAGTTATGCACTAAAATGTCAATTTTTTAATTTTTTATAGTCAATTTCCATTTTTTTTCCCTACGCCACTGCATTTAGAAATTCCAAAAAAGTAATTACAAGGGTTTAAGGGCCCCATTAGTACTTTTAAAACGGAGAATCAAACTTGAAAATAGGATAAGATTTTCTTATCTAAATTTTAAAAATACTTAAAATGGAAGCTTCCAGAATTTAATGTCTAGCTCTATCTGGTGTCGACCAATCAAAAGTCTGTTTATGTCCTTTGAAATGAGGTGTCGTTTGTCAATATCGGACAATGTTCAACCCTCCAAATCTTCGTTACAAAAGGTTTACGGAAGACGGACGGACAGACAGACGGACAAAGGCGTAGCAAAGGGGCAACAAAAGTAAAATGAGTTTTTATAGACTTTATGATTCCTTTTATGAAACTTCATGATTCCTAATATATTATACGAAGTGAGGATTAGCCAGATGCTGTGAGCGGTTCAATTTTTGAATTAATTTCATAGAAAAAAACCCTAGTGATACTACGGAAAGTAAACACATTTTTAGAGCATTCTTCGCATAAAGAAAACAAGTTCTACAAAAGCTGTTGGGGATTTTTTAGGAAAAATTCCTTTTTTAAGGAAGCAGTTTTCGTGTTTTGCAAAAACTATGTCTTATACTTCTCATAAAATTTAAAAACTAAACTAAAAATAACTGAAATTATTTATAGATTTTTTATAAGTTTTTTATATGTTATTTGTATTTTAATTTCAAGTTATTAAAATAATACTTATTATTAAATATTGATTATTAAACAGAATTACTGAATATAAATAAATATTTATTAAGTAAAATTTAGTAGAACAACTATTTTCGTTTATCTTATAGAACCATATAATTATTACTTTAAGTTTTCGATGTTTTTTGTTGTATTTCAATTAATATTTAACACTTAAAATTAAGCTTAAGTTTTTGGTCGGTTCTTCCTGTACAAATTCGTTCAAATCAGTAAAAAAAAAAAATCATTACAAAATTAAAAAAAAATTATCCACAATCCCAAACCCATAAAATATCCTTACAAATCAAAGCTCATTTTAAAATAATGAAAAATGTTTAAGTTTAATGTTTAGATGCTTGAAAAATCATGAAAAATTCAAACAAAATCATTCAAGATCCCCAAAATTATAACATGAAAGGAAAAATTCTTTCTAAGTACTCAAACCCTAAACAAAATCATGAAAAATAATTTCAACTATACTTTTTGTTCTTATTTTAATAAATTATTTTTATATTAATCCAAAGAGATTTATATAAAAAAAAACTCTCCTCAAATAGAAGTTTAAAATGTTTCATTATCTCATGAAAAATTCAAACAAAATCATTCAAGATCCCCAAAATTATAACATGAAAGGAAAAATTCTTTCTAAGTACTCAAACCCTAAACAAAATCATGAAAAATAATTTCATCTATACTTTTTGTTCTTATTTTAATAAATTATTTTTATATTAATCCAAAGAGATTTATATAAAAAAAAACTCTCCTCAAATAGAAGTTTAAAATGTTTCATTATCTCATGAAAAATTCAAACAAAATCATTCAAGATCCCCAAAATTATAACATGAAAGGAAAAATTCTTTCTAAGTACTCAAACCCTAAACAAAATCATGAAAAATAATTTCATCTATACTTTTTGTTCTTATTTTAATAAATTATTTTTATATTAATCCAAAGAGATTTATATAAAAAAAAACTCTCCTCAAATAGAAGTTTAAAATGTTTCATTATCTCATGAAAAATTCAAACAAAATCATTCAAGATCCCCAAAATTATAACATGAAAGGAAAAATTCTTTCTAAGTACTCAAACCCTAAACAAAATCATGAAAAATAATTTCATCTATACTTTTTGTTCTTATTTTAATAAATTATTTTTATATTAATCCAAAGAGATTTATATAAAAAAAAACTCTCCTCAAATAGAAGTTTAAAATGTTTCATTATCTCATGAAAAATTCAAACAAAATCATTCAAGATCCCCAAAATTATAACATGAAAGGAAAAATTCTTTCTAAGTACTCAAACCCTAAACAAAATCATGAAAAATAATTTCATCTATACTTTTTGTTCTTATTTTAATAAATTATTTTTATATTAATCCAAAGAGATTTATATTAAAAAAAAACTCTCTTCAATTAGAAGTTTAAAATGTTTCATTATTAAATTAAATTTCAAAGTATTAAAACAAGTATTTTGTAAGTTAACAACAAATTTTAATATAACTTCGAAAGCTTATATATTAGAAAATCAAAACTTAACAAAACCATGAAAATAAACTACATTCCTGAAACTATTGTATCAGAAGTCTTTGACTAGAAATAAAATTACTGATTGGGAGAATTCAAATTTAGTTTGCAACAATTTTGAAAAATGCTTGAGATGATAGAGTTTTATTTAGATCAAATGCTTTAGGTAAAATGCTTGAGAATCAGAAAGTGTTGAGCTTTGCTTGAACTTTTTCGGGAAAATGCTTGAATTGCTTGAGAAATGAAAGCCATGTTATAAGAAACATCCCTTGAAATTTATTTAAAAACCAAGTCCACATTTTTTATATATAAATATTAATTAAAAGCTTAAAAAAATAAACAAAAAATAAAATTAAAATAAAACTTCAAGAAAACCCCACAAAACAGAAAACCTCCAACTGTTCTAATACAAGAAAAACAAAAGACTCAAGCCAGAAACCAAATGTCCTTCAACCGCTACGACAAACTAGTTTGGAATTTTCTTTCTTTCGCAATAAAAATTGTTCGCGGAAAATGTCAATTCAACTTCCAGAACATAATTTCTTTCACCTCAGCTCATGCGGTCGGTAAAGCAGAAGAAAGTTGCTTGAAAAGATGTTATATGCTGTTGGTGATGTTCTTCGTTGCAAATAACATAAATTGTTTTAACTTTTCTCTTTTATTCAAATGATTAGAGCGTTAGAGGGAAAACAACAACAACGAAACTAGTTTCACAATTCAAATTTTTCGTTTGCTTGTGTCTTTCTTGAATTTATATTTAACTTAAGAAACAGAAACGAAAATCAAATAAAAAAAACTAGTTATCGATTATTTTTGTAAAATAAAAAAAAAAAATTTTTTTCCAATATACCTGTTTTGATATTTTAATTAAACTGATGATTTAATCCAAATGGCTAAATTTAAATATTTCGGTGTTTTTTCATCCACTGTTTTTTTTTTCTTTATCGAAATTTTTCTCTTGACGTTTTCACCAACACTTTGCCACCAATTTTCTTCACAATATCTTTCTTTAAACTCTTCTCTTTCACAAGAAAATAAAAAGCAACTAATAACTGCACTTTTTAACTAACTTTTTGATTATCCGCCGATGTTTCTTCGTTCGTTTACTAAGAGGGACTAAAAGATAGTTACGTGAACAGAAAAGTACCTTACTTTGAAGTCGAACGTAGTCTACCTAGGGTGTCTCAAAATTTACCATCGACTTTTTAATAACATTTTAGTTTTTGTTAAATTTTAGAGGAGACAGTCTTTGAAGTATATTTTTATTAGTTTATTGTTGGTATTTTGGGGTTTTTTTCTCAATTAAAATTTTGTTTTTAATTTTTTACGAGAGAAGAATTATAAAAAAAATTAAAAAAATTGACTGGAAATTTTGGAACACCCTAGTCTACACGATTAACGAATGTTTTGCTTTAACTCTTTTTCTGTATTCTTCTTTGTGGTTCACCTTTTACTGTTGATGCTGGTTTTGAGTAGGGTTACCTATATTTTTTATGATTAACCGATGAACAAGGTGCCCAGGTGAAACTTAGAAAGTATCTGGTAAATGTATAGTAAGAATAAACTAAAATTGTTCTACCAAACGGCTTTTCTTTATTTATACTTATTTTATTGAAGGTTTTTTTTTAATGTTTCAATTACTGATAATATTTACTGCTGAAGCTGTAGAAACTTGTTGTTAAAACTATTTTTATTTGCTTTTTTTTATTTTTCATTTTATTTTAAGTTTTTAATTTTACTAATTTTTGTTAACACAGCCAAGCCTACTAAAAATGATTTTTTTAAGAGTTGTGATTTCATTCGCGGTCAACACTGAAGAAAGTTTTATTAATCTCTCGCTGAAATTTGTTCAAATAAGTTAAAAGTTCCAAAGTATATCAAGATAAAAAGTTATAATTTTTTTTATAATTGAAATCGCTTAAAAAATATAATATTAATTATAAAAATATTAATGATAAAACAGATTTTTTAAATTTAAAAATTCTAAAACATATTAAAAAAATTAAAATTTGTAATATAATATTAAATTTAATTAAAACTTTTTCGAAAATTATAAATAAAAGGTTAATAAAATATTTTTTTAAATTTTAATAGTGTTTTTTTATGATTAAATCATAATATACACTTGTTTTTTTGTCTAAGAAAAAAATTATTATCAAATAAATTGTTTAAGTTTTTCTGAGAAAATCCAAATTCTTTATTCTTAATTTGTTTAAATTTAAAACAAGTTGATGCAGTCCATGACCACATCATAGCGCTTTTTTTTGCGATAGCAAGAGATTTAATTGTCTGAGACCATTTTATAATATTCAAATTAAGCATTGTTTTT